>JAHHFK020001545.1:0-270514 GCA_024533555.2 Aedes koreicus
TTTGTTTAAACGATCCGCTCCAAACCATCCTATCACCAAAAAAGTAGATGGCTTTTACAAATGCCGCTGATTGGGGACAGTTTGAAACACTAGTCGCTATAAAAAACACACCAAATGTTAAGGTACCATTGGAAGAAATAACTCAAGCACATTAACAAGGCAGCATTGGAAAGCATATCGCGAACAAAGGGTCTCCTGAATAAAAAAGTGGCAAATATTGATGGAACTCACAAATTGGCGAGACAGTTAAAGCACGAAGAAGGGCCCTGAGGAAACTTAGAAAGCTGAAAGATGATGATCCACGCAAAGAAGAAGCCAAACAACATTTTAACACGGCAAAACGGGAAGCACGAAAGATGATCGAGGAAGCGAAAAGAAGCTCTTGGATCAGTTTTCAAGAAATCTTTACAGAAAAATCAAGCACCTCCCAGCTTTTGCAAAGCTTTAATAAATTGACTGAAAAACGAAAAGAGGAAATGCCAGGACTTAGCATAGACGGCGAATATTACAACGACCCATCAAAAATAGCGGACAGCTTCGCCGACTTTTTTGCGAGCACTTGCTCTACGTCAGGTTACTCGGAGAATTCCTTAGAAACAAAGAGGAGCGAGAGCGATCACACCTCACACTCGAATCGGACACTGTATCAGCGATCGACAAAAAGTTCACCATTCAGGAGCTATTCCATGCCCTTGAAAGCGCAAATGGTACTTCAGCCGGGCCCGACAATGTTGAGTACCCCATGATAAAACATCTTCCTTTTTACTGTAAGGTAACACTGTTGGATGCTTTCAACCATATATAAACAAGCAATATACCATCCACATGGAAAGAAAGTATTATTATACCTATTCCCAAACCTCAAGAGAACACACTCGAGCCCAATAGCTTTCGTCCGATCTCCCTAACCAGCTGCGTTGCCAAAACAATGGAGAGGATGGTAAACCGCCGCTTAATGAACCATTTAGAACTCAACGGAACACTCCACCCACTACAGTTCGCTTTTCGTAGAGGGAAAGGCACAACCAACTACCTAGCGCATCTAGACGAAACTATAACCGAAGCAGCCAATAACGGAGAACACTATGAAATAGTTAGAGAGGAGGATGGCACAAAACGCACCGTTTAAGCAACATCCTGAATTACTAGTGAATGGAAGCTGAAATTTAGGAACAAGTTATTGGGTATGGCGCACTACTATGTTTTCGTTGTAGATCAAATGTAATTAAAATTCAAAACGATGATTTTTCGTGATTTTTTAAACCTTTTCCAATTTGATACCAAGACGACACCGGGGTAAAACGCCTGTTTCATTGCTCAATATGCACCCCAAAATTGGGGGTAAGACGCACCACAGTACTGGTATAGGATGCACCACAATATTGGGATAGCATGCACCGCTTGTAAAATTAACACACGGCTATAAAAAGTTACTCAGAGTTGTAAAGTGAGAAGGTTGCAACATCTCGCCACATCTTTTTAGCTCAAGCAACCAATGGGTATGGAATAAAGATAGCAAAACGTTGCGATATGTTGCCAACTCCTCATTATATACACGCTTAGAAAAAGTACCCAATAGAGCATTTAAGTGTGGGAAGCCAACTTTGGGTATAATTATGTTTACCTACCATTGGGTTCAAATTACATACGTTTGGGTAGAATTATACCATAAAGAAATTATTTATACTCAGCGGTAGATTAACATGATTATACCCAAAGTTGGTTTCCTACACTCAACTGCTCCACTGGGTACTTTTTTCTAAGCGTGTAGACGTATATATCGCCACGGTGTGTTCTGCCCCAGATTTAGTCTTGCATTGTTTTGTCTAAATATTCTGAAAATATGTGGAATTATAGTGAAGTTTTGATACTATCTTGAAGTTTTTATTGTCAGCGATACATGTGAAGTGAATTTATTACTAACCATGGATGTTAACGCATGGTAAAAGCTTATTTCAAGAACACTATTATTTACATGTGAAGTACAGTCATGAAGATTTGTTCAATTTTGATCATGTGTTGCTGTATTTAGTGCCTTATTGTACTACAAAATTATGAGTTATGCTGTTTTATGTATACATTGATAAAGTATCATTCCATTAAAACTATAGTTTTGAAGAATTGAGCACATTTATTGAGTGGGCCGTTCTACCTCACCAGTGCATTTTGTACTGTTCTCCCCTATTCTTGACATCCAAAAGGCTTACGATCGTGTATGGCACCGACACATCATGGAATCAGTCATTAGTAGCGACCTCGGAACGAAGATGAATAATTTTATGCGAGGAGAAGCTTTGCAGGAGCTTTGTCGAAATCAGCACGACTCGAAAGCGGCGTCCCACAAGGCTCAGTACTCTCAGTTTCAATTTTTCTTCTGGCCATGAACTCACCGTTCACCGTTGTTCCGAAAAATGTACGACTCAGAGAATATATCGAGAAACTAGCACCAACATATAATCAAGTTATAAGGATTGCTTCGAAGTGCTCTACGAAAAACCCCTATAATTTCACTAGTTGTTGAAGCCGGATGCCTTCCCTTCGAATTTATAGCTACAATCGATATCGTCAAAAAAGCATGTGCAATACTGGAAAAATCCGCTAAAGAATCCAATTATCTGTGGCTAAAAGCCAATGATGCATTCCAAAACCTTGTGGGCATTGAACTTCCTACGTTATGCAAAGTGGAGTAGAGTTGGACAACCTCCCCAACTAGCACTTGGTGTATTTAGAAAGCTGGTCGAAGACAAATACCAAGAATTTGATCACTGGTATACTGATGGATCACTCGCTGAAGAAAAAGCTAGATTTCGAATAATCGGGCCAAACACCAGAATATGAAGCCAGTTTACCTAACCAGTGCTCAGTTTTTACTGCGGAGGCAAAAGCACTTGCTGAAGCAGTTGAGCATACGAACGATAACAGCAGTAATCTTCAGTGATTCTTCGAGTTGTCTGGACTGCTCTAGAGTTCGGGAAGATCCAATTGGTGGGGGGAGGGGGGGAGGAAACAGTCAGAGGAAAGGATGAAAAGGAGAAAGGGAAAAAGGAAACGGAGAAAAAGAAATAGAAAAGAAAGGAATAGAGAGTGAGAGAGAGGGAGGGGGGTGTGAAAAGAGTGCGGGGGTGAGATATAAAGAATTAATCGAAAGAGAAAAGGGAGAGTTAAATTGTGGGGAAAAAAAAAAATATATAAAATAAAAAATAAATAAAAAGAGGGGATAAAAAAAAAAAAAAAATAGCAAAAGTGTTAAAATTCCCAAACGGTGTGTCTTGTAATCAAACGTTACAAGGATACTCTAAGTGTGGATAGAGCACAGCGCATCAATCATGAAAGTGGCACTAGGGACAAAGAGCTGAGGAGAAAGGTGTTGACGTACGTGAAAGGCAACCCAGGTGTCCCCATACGTGATTTGGCAAAGAAATACGATCCCAACTTTTCCACTGTGTGTAACATCCTTTCAAGAGAAAGATATAAGTCTTTTTGTGCCAGTAAACATCCGAATCGCTCCCTGAAACAAAATTTAGTGATGTAGAAGGAGATGTTTTCGCTCATCGCCATGAAGCACCAAGAGTAGACAGTCATGTTTGCTAGAATGAAAGATATGAAGAGAAAGTGATGAAAGTTCCGTTAGCGTACGGTAGGTTTGGAATGGAATAGAAGTCCTGAAAATTGAACATCTCCTTCTATATCATAATCATTACATTAAAGAGTGTCTGAAAAAGCGAATTTTACCCTTCATTCGGCAACACAATACCAACGTTATGTTTTGGCCGGATCTAGCCAGCTGCCACTACTCTAAGGAGGTACTAGAATGGTATGCTGCAAACAATGTTAATTTCGTCGCCAAAGAGATTAGACCTCCGAATTGCCCTGAGTTCAGACCGATCGAAAAATATTGGGCAATTGTCAAGCGAAAACGTCGAGGATGCGGTAAAGAAGTGACAAATGCACAACAAATGCGTTTAAAGTGGAATAAGTTCGCCAGTACAGTGTCACCAGCGACTGTCCAGATCATGATGGCATCGATCACAAGTAAAGTGCGACAATTCGTTCGAAACGGTGAAATGTAATAACTTGTTATGTACTTCTAGCCACATAATCATACTAATTCCATCAAAAGCTCTCAATTGTAAACTATAGAAATTCATTAAGGCAACTAAGTTGAGAACAGGCAATAAGCCAATTGTGCTAGAAAAAAATTGCCCTGGAAAGTAAGAAGACCCATTCATGTAATACCGAAACCTTCAACCGTTCGTTTGATATGATAATAATGTCAGTTTATCATACAAGAATTGAAGATTCTTCTGACAGGTCGAGGACTTCTGTAATGTTGAGTAAAAATATGTCGGTATTTATTGTGATCCAACCAAATAGCAATTTAAAGAACAATCTAAAGTTTAAAAAAAAAAGAAGTTGTAAAAGAATAAAAAAAAAAAAAGTTTCAAAAAAAAATATATCGTTGGTATAGGTGGTTTTTTTTTTTTTTATATTATTATTTTATGATCAATTTGTATACTGAATAAATTAGTTGAAGTATTGTTATGTGTTGTGTGGGGGTTTTAGGGTGAATGTTGGTTAATGGATAAGTAATAATGTTAAGGAGTGTATCGAATATAAGCTATCCACATACATTTGCGTTGTACGCATGTATTTGTGATGGTTTTTTATGCTCTGAACACTGCATGCTGTGCGTTTGACTGTCAGCTTTCTTTTGTTTACTTGTTTGTGCGGTTCAAATTCTGCGTTTTCAAAATGTCACGTATTGAAAAGGAAGTGAAAATTAAGGTTCTGGACACATGGCTAAGTGAGAAGGGTATTACTATGCGAAAATTGGCGAAGCGGTTTGGAATTCATCATGCGAGTGTTAAAACCATCATTAATAAGTTTGGGGAACACTATTCTTTGGATGAGCTACCAGGAAGAGGCAGAAAACCCGGTTCTTCCAACCCGAAACTGGACCAGAAAGTGGTATCTCTAATCATGAAGAACAAATCAATGTCAATACGTGATTTGGCCAGAAAAGCAGGAACGAGTGTCGGAATGATCCAGCGTATCAAGAGGCGAAATCACCTGAAGACCTACAAGAAGCAGAAAATCTCGAAACAAAGTGCAGAACAGAAGAAGCGAGCAGCAACAAGGGCCCGGAAATTGTATTCGCGTCTTTTGCAGCGTCCGGATGCATGCGTTTTGATGGACGATGAGACCTATGTAAAGGAGGACTCAAAAACCCTTCCAGGTCCACAATACTTTACTGCCGTCTTTGGGGAGGATGTGAGCGATGCGGACAGGTCGATTCAAGTGGAGAAATTCGGTCGAAAGGTACTGGTATGGCAAGCAATATGTTCCTGTGGTTTGAAGTCAACAATTTTTTACACTACCGGAACTATAAATGCGGAAATCTATCGATCTGAGTGTCTCCAGGAGAGATTGTTGCCTTTATATAAGAAGCATAGTACACCTCCACTGTTTTGGCCGGATTTAGCGTCGGCTCACTATGCCAAAACCACTCTCAATTGGCTTGCGGAAAAGGGTATAGATTTCGTTGAGAAAAATATCAATCCACCAGATTGCCCTCAGCTTCGACCCATCGAACGTTACTGGGCAATCGTGAAGAGGGTCTTCAAGAAGACTGGTAAGGCAGCTGGGAACATGCAGGAGTTCAAAAAAATTTGGGCTCAAGCGTCCAAAAAATGCGATGCAACACTTGTCCGGAACTTGATGAAGAGCATTCGATCCAAAGTTCGAAAATTCGTGAAGGAATAACTTAAATTTCATCCGGTCTTCATTATGTTCAAGTTTAACCTCGTACAATAAAGGATCAATTTTTTGTATGAATAAAATATCGGTTTTCAACATAATTTGAAAGAAAGTTTGTGGATAGCTCCACGATAGCGATACACTCCTTATAACTCGTTTTCCACGATGCACTTCCATCTCTCACAGAGGAGGACCATAACCCGGATTTGCAACAGTTGATCGCCCATTGTAATTTGTGCCCGGCTGTTTACGCAATTCTTGTCCGTAAGTAATCGAAAATATTATTATTTAAGAAAACCTCAATAAGTAGTACATAACTTATAAAACAGAACATGGATTCTCGGTCGAATATCGTAAAGAGATGAGCGACAGTTCATTGGACAATGTGTTCTCGGCAGCCAAGTGGATCAGTCATAAATATGCACTGTGGCCTGAAAACGCATTGTTCCGATCGGCAAATACGTGAACACTCCGGTAGAGGTACCCCACATTTGAACCCTTTGAAGCATCGCCTAATATCAACTTCCGTGACAGCACAACTGTGGTTTTTTTGGAAATTTTTGATTTTTTTAATAAATTTGGAGACTGTTTTGGCAAAAGAGCCTACTTTTTTTTTATTTTCAGAACGTAATAAAATAAAGATAAAGATTTTAGGGGGCAAATTTACTATGAAAAAAAAATGAGTGTGTTGTGTGGAATTTATGCTATATATAGTAAAATTTTTTGTGTATATGGGGTGGTTCAAAAAGGGGGAGGTATTATTTTTGTGTGGTGTTTTTTTGGTTTTATTGAGGGGGGGTGGGGGGCGTATGTCTTCCGCTATATTTTGCGTTTTTTTTGATATGTTGAAAAAGGGGTATGGATATGTTGGTATGTGCCCTCTCGACACGGTGGGACACTTCAACTCAATTTTGAATCGTTTTTGACTCACTTTCGTCAAATGTGGAGTCACTCATATATGAGTAAATGTGACTGGGATTGACAAGTCCACATATCTAGAACATCGATCTGATTTAAGTCGGTGTCTTAGATATGTCGACTTGTCAATCCCAGTCACATTTACTGAAATATGAGTGACTCCACTTTTGACGAAATTGAGTCAAAAACGATTCAAAATTGAGTTAAAGTGTCCCGCCGTGAATAGTTCTTGATTGCAAGAAAATAAGTAAATTTTTTTAAGTGGTTTTTTTAAGTAGTCTTTTTGGGGGTGGTTTTGATGTCGTAAATCAGTCATCCACCATACTTGTCTATAAGACCGGCAAATAAGAGTTCTGCGTGCGGGAATGTGACGGCTTATAGAATCAAAAATCTCGTTGTAAAAAAACAGAGACCGCTAGATTAACGTTGGCTCCGTTGAAAAGATGCTCCCAGTTTTTCGAGCTCAATTCGTCACAAACAGCATTATTATCACAACGGTTAAAATCGTAGTCCTGTTCATGGGCTATCGATGGCTGGGTATCCTCAAATCGACGTATGTCTAACCGCAGGACGAATGGGTTATGATGGCAATCAGGTTTAAAAATAGTTGAAGGGGCTTCAACCACTACCACGCTGCTGCCATTATTCACGAAGGCCAAATCAAGCAATCTTTCGTTGACGTTATGGATGCCACAAATTTGCTGAAGTCCACTGGCCACCATGCTCTCAGTTAGCGCAAGCTCCTGCTCAGAAGAAGCGTTTGTTGGTAACTAACATCCGATATCTTTGTCGAATGTGGAAGGTTGTAGTCGCCAACAATCACAATAGTATCACTCACAGTGGCAGCATTTAAAATCTGTAAGGCAGCTTCGGAATGCCGGATGTAGCGTTCGGGTTCGCTGTTAGGTATCAGATATATACCATACACGAAGACTGATCGATCTGCAAGAGACACTTTCACAGCGACCTGCTCAAGTGTCTGGCCTCCATTAAGTCGAACGGGAACACTTTGTAAACAGGATTTTACTGCAAAGAGAACACCTCCACCTCGTTGAACAGGTAGCGGAGCTGCGGTCACAGCGGTAAATGTTGTAATTCGTAGCCAATTCGAAATTGCTCACGTCACAGCGCAACCAGGTTTCTTTTTTTTTTTTTTTTTTTTTGGGGGGCTTTTTGCCTCCTGGGGTCGTTCGTCACCTCAACCAGGTTTCTGTTAGCACAATAACATGTCAAAAACAAAAGGGGGGGGGGAAAAAAAATGGTGGTGTTCGTGGCGACCACCCACGCACTATGGTACGAATAGCCAAATTTCGCGACAAAAATCGATAACTCGAAAACCATTAACTTTAGACATATGGTGTCTTTGAAAAATTTTATCTTTAAAAAAGAAATCTATCTTTTGGTTTGGGTGGTGACTAGGGTGGTCCTTTTATGTTCATAATAAAAATTCTAACTTTTTATTCTTTTGATTTAGGGGAATTGTTGCTCCTACAAAATTCCCAACAAACATCGGTGTTGAATTAGAGCTTTTTCAAACAAATTTGGAGAAGCTATTCAGCTATTCTAGAAGAAACAGCTGAATAGCTTCTCCAAATTTGCTTGAACAAGCTCTAATTCAACACCGATGTTTGTTGGGTTGTAGATAATTTAATTTCATGAAACTTTGCATAAACATCTTAACTTCTATCTCATCTACGTTTCGTTTTATAACAGTTTTTCTAACTACCCTTAGGGTGGGACTTAAAAAAACAGTTTTTTCGATCTAATTTTTTTATTTCAATTTGAATTTGAAAACTTTGTTTGAATGACTTTTAGGACATAAAAGGACGCACATTTTGAAGGTACAAAATGGTTGCAGCTATGGTATAAAAAGAGTTATAAAGGTTGAAGTGTAAAAAAATACGTTTTTTTTTTTCAAGATATCTTACTCACTTATTTGCAAATATTTGCAAACACGGAATACGTGAACTGAAAGTAAAAACTTCCATCTACAAGACCTATGCAAATTCGTTTGTCCCCTTTTGTCCCCTTGTGGAGTAAAACTCATTGTAAAATTGGTCATTTGGCATTTTTTCTGCATAACTTTCGATCTGCAGCATCAAAAATTATCATCAAAGTGCCTAACAACGTGAGATTTTTATAAAAATGTTTATAATTTTTTTTAACCCATCTCCATTTATCTATTAACATTTATATCACAGACAAACAGACATAACACATTGAAAATTTTGCACTACAAATCATCGTCACTAACACACCTGCGCCATCTGTTGAACACACTGTGATGGGTGATAAAGCTGAACAGATGGGGGTAGTGTGCTAACGTCAAATATAAGGGAATCCACTATGTGCGCCATCTGTGACGATACTTTCAACTAAGAAGCATTTGAATTGACCGTTTAAGGTGTAATCGTTGAAGAAGTTGTTTTTTAAGTCCCACCCTAAGGGCAGTAAGAAAAACTGTTATAAAACGAAACGATGGGATAGAAGTTAAGATGTTTGAGCAAAGTTTCGTGAAATTAAATTATCTACAATTTTGTAGAAGCAACAATTCCTCTAAATCAAAAGAATAAAAAGTTAGAATTTTTATTATGAACATAAAAGGACCACCCTAGTCACCACCCAAACCAAAAGATAGATTTCTTTTTTAAAGATAAAATTTTTCAAAGACATCATATTTCACATGTTACTTCCATCTTTCGAAGACGTACATTCCCGGAAATGATCGACACTATTCCATGGATAGTTCAACTGCATCTCCGAACATAAAATATAAATTTAAACATAAATTTGAACAGAAAGTCAAGCTGTACATTGCCATTTCCGAGAGAGGTTTTTCTAAGCCATGATTCAAGCCCTCTGGTTTGGCTAACAATCAAGATGTGTACCAAAACGATTGTTTGAAGAAAAATGTGATCCTGTTTCTATAAAAACATCATTCAGGTGGACAATACGTGTTTTGGCCGGATGAGGCGTCATCGCATTACGCCAAAAAACACAATCGTTCCTGAATACTCATGCGATCCCATATGTACCTAAAATCCACAACCCGACAAATCTGCTTCAGTATCGTCCAATCGAAGATTTCTTCAAAATATTGAGCTCCTTGGTGTACAAAAAACACTGAAGATTCGCGAATTGCAAAAAGTTGGTTGATAGAATCAAGTGATGTATTCGCAAAGTTGACATGAAGGCCTTACAGCGCTCCTGTTCCAACATCAAATGGAAGCTTCGCTGAACAGCCGATTACGGACCGTTTCCAAATGTTCACTAACTTTTTTCAACAATCGACAATATGTCGTTAATTTTAACAAATCAGATCTTCTTTAAGTACGTTTGCCTTCTTTTTTTCGCAGCTTGCGAAAGAAATTCCGAAATTTTAGCTGGCACCCGTTACAAGGTAAAATTATTGTGCTATTGAAAAACAATAATCAAATCAGCTGTACCCTATAGTTTATGGACCAAGCGTGCGTTACGTTGAATAAACAGTGAAAGACCACCTTGAAAACTGCGAATAAATAAAGTTGTCAATGAAGCCTTCTGCGAAGAATTCGTACACCCATTCAATAACTTTGGCAAATCTTTCCGAAAGCAGTGCTCATAAGATTTTCGTCGCCGCCTATTCATCCATCATACCCATACTGCTTCAAATGAACGCAACAGATTACGGGAAATTGAATTTCGATTTCCGGCAAATTCCTGTACACCCCGCGCTCGTTCGCAAATTGCAGAGCAGCCAGGGCAACGGAAAAGAACATCCTGTTCGAAAGGAGCCTCCATTTTTTACGATTGCCATATCTACGGCTTCAGTGTTTGTGTCTTCTCTTTTAGTGGATCTTTCTTCCAATTTTTTTCACAAGGCATCATCAAAACATTCATTGCCAATATTTCATACCCAGTAAACACCTGGATCAAACAGAAATGATAAATAACGAGCAGCATTTGTTGTGAATCCTCTGGGCCACGATGGCACCGGTTTGGGGAATCAAAATTTCACAACAATCTCACGCAAGCTCGCACGCACGCACGAGCAGCTGCATGCACGGATTCGCAATAAAGTTGAACCTGAATCCGTATCAGTAGGAAAGGGCTAAAGCCACAGAACGCCATATGGTTTTCGCGTCTCCGCCGCTGATGGCCGACCAGAGGATGTGCCTGTGCAAATACTGTGGGGCAAAAGTGCGTGTGCGCTTTCGGTGCTATAAAAATGATTTGTTAGCAAATTCAATTGGATTTTATTATTGGCTGGCAATGCGGTTAAGTCCCGGGAAATTCGACGCTCTGAACAGCGCCGGAAATCGAGACTGAGTGGAGTTGATTATATCGGTCAGGGAATTGGATTTTTTTTCCTGCTGCTAGATCCACGGTGATCTGGACAACACCAGTCAGCTGGCGGCAGCGTGTTCGGCACATCCAACCAAATATTAGCCCCAATGTGACAAACGGATATAAATAAAGTTCGACAAATGAAATTTTCGATCGGGAAAAATTCGATTTAAATTGTCGTTAACAGGCCACATGTGTCACCGACCACAGTCGAGGACATTGCCGATCGGAGCAGTAAAAGGATGCGTTTTATTATGTGTTGAAAAACGGTAAATCATTGCTGGGTCTTATAACCTATCGACAAGAAAGTGTAAATTATTATGTTTATACGGCTACTGAATCGATATTTAATGAATGAGAGAACAGTTGACAGATTGATGAGAACTGGTGCATTAGGCCGAAGAATTATCCCTCGGGTGAGCATGCTGGTGAGAATGGGTTAGTAGTTTGCACCGTCAAAACCGTCAAACCCGACAGATGTCGCTCCACCAATGGTTGTTAAAAAAGATTTCTAGTATCGGGATATTTAGGAATAATTGCTATTATTGATTGATTAGGGTATGTGTCCCTTGACTCAGCCTAATACGTAACGATCCATTACAATTTTCATTATAACACATATAAAGATTGGACTCGGAAAAAATGCGATACTTTGTTTTGGGTGCAACTTTTTATCACGTCGGTAAAAATTAATGAAATTTTGAGTTATACTAGTTTAGAGTGTAATGTTTATGTGTGCAAAATTTCATTGCGATTTGTCAAGTAGTTTTCAAGATGCATTCGAAACAAGAAGAGCTACGCCAGCAAATCTTGGGCGCGGTGATCGATAATCCTGGTCCGTCGCACAGATGGATCGGCAAAAGGCTTGGAATCTACCATTCCACCGTGTTCCGCGTTGTGAAGATGTTCCAGGAGACGAAGACCATTGAGCGGCGCGCTGGAAGCGGCCGAAAACCGAAAACGGAATACCCAGAGAACGCGCGGAAGATAAGGCAGTACTTTAAGAATAACCCAAACCTTTCCACCCGAGACGTGGCCAAAAAGGTCAATTCGTCGAAGTGGTTCGTCCAGCAGACCATGAAGCGGGCTAGGCTACGTATTGTTAAGGTCAGGAAGGCGCCAAACTGGACTGACAAGCAAAACACCGTGGCCAAATTGCGTGCGCGGAAGCTGTACCGTGAGTGGCTGGTCAAGCCAGGCTGTCTCGTCATGGACGACGAGACATATATCAAGGCGGACACCAAACAAATCCCCGGCCTCGAGTTTTTTGTCGGGACGTCCCGGATGGAGGTTCCGGAAAAGTTCCGGAAGAGAAAGATGGACAAATTCGCGAAGAAGTACCTGTTGTGGCACGCGATCTGCGAGTGCGGACGGTACAGCAAGCCCTTCGTTACACCGGCACCATAAACGGGCAGATTTATCGAGAGGAATGCTTGCAGAAGCGCTTGCTGCCCTTCCTCCGCTCTCACCGTGGTCCCACGCTGTTCTGACCGGATCTGGCCCCGGCCCCTTCGCCCAGCCTGTAATGGGGTGGGGCGGAGCGGAGGGCGTTTATGTGGTGCCGAAGGGGGGGCAGCCCACCCAACCAACCAAAACTCGGTCGAAACAATTGGGGTGGGAGAGAAAGAAGAAAAAAAAAAAAAAAAGAAAAAAAATAAAAAACAAAAAAGAAGAAAAAAAAAAACAGAGAGAAAGTGTGGAAGGAAGATAGAAAACCCCCCCCCCAACAACTTACCAAGAGTAAGAAAAAAAAAAAAATACAAGTCAGGAAAAAAAAAAAAAAAAAAAAATATAAAAAAAAAAAACACATAATATATTACACTGATAGGCAAAATAAAGTGCCCACCTCTTCGTTTTTTTCAATTTCTCTCATATACTTGGTTCAAATTAAAGTAAACACACTGTATTTTTTTATTATCTTATTTTTTATATTCTTTTTAAGTTTCACTTATGGAATACTGAAAAAAAAGGAGTTTTACTTAAAGAAAAAATAAATCAATTTGTGTTGAAAAAAAAAACAGTGACAAAATAAAGTGCCCACTTCAAAAATCGATATGTTTTCGATAAGTTTCCATTGAAAGACCCCTCGATTGTTCATGATTTGATATTTTGACATGTTTTGAAGCAAACGGCTCAACCTGGTGCATTTGTATACGTGATCGCATTTGATTCAATTGAAAAAATGGAGCAATTCCCTTGTGTATCCGAGAATTGGTCGCTCGTGATGTGCAAAACGGTGAATCGCACCGGGCTGTCGCTAAGAAGTACAGTATCAGTAAGGCAGCGGTTGGCAAAATTCTTCTGAAGCTTAAAACGTTTGGATCAGTGGTGGATCGCCCTGGCAGAGGCAGGAAGCGGAAAACGGATGCGAGAACGGACACCAAGATCATGCGCGAAGTCAAGAAGAACCCGAAGGTAACTGTCCGCGAGATCCAGGAAACCCTTCAGTTATCAGTTTCCGGTCGAACTGTTCGTCGCCGTCTCGTAGCACAGGGGTTGAATAGCAAACTTCCCCGGAAGCGCCCATTTATCAGCAAGGCAAACAAAGCCAAACGGCTTAAGTTTGCTAAGGAGCATGCTGAGAGTTCTGGAAAACGGTTCTCTGGACGGACGAATCAAAATTCGAGCTGTTTAACCGAAAGCGGCGGGTTCGTGTTTGGTGCAGATCGCGAGAAGAGCTTCAGGAGCGCCACATCCAAGGCACGATGAAGCATGGAGGAGGAAATGTGATAGTCTGGGGGTGTTTTTCGTGGGGTGGAGTGGGAAGCATTGTGAAAATCGACGGGATAATGACGGCAGATTCTTACATCAACATCCTGCGAGAAAATCTGGAGGTTTCGCTGATCCAGACAGGCCTTGAAGAGAAGTTCGTATTCCAGCAGGACAACGACCCGAAGCATACTGCCAAGAAGACCAAGTCTTTCTTCCGGTCTTGTCGGATCATACCGCTGGAATGGCCTCCACAAAGCCCGGACCTCAATCCCATCGAGAATTTGTGGGCGATTCTCGATGCCAGGGTTGACAAAACTGGTGTTACCAATAAAAATAACTATTTTGAAGCCCTGGGGCGCGCCTGGGAAGAGCTAGATCCACAGCACCTAAAGAACCTGGTCGAGAGCATGTCGAAGCACCTGCAGGAGGTCCTGAAGGCCAAAAGAGGACACATCAATTATTAAAATGCTTTTATTTTACTTTAATTTATGTTTTCTGTAGCCTAAATGAAGTGGGCACTTTATTTTGTCACTTTTTTTTTTTTTCAACACAAATTGATTTTTTTTTCTTTAAGTAAAACTCCTTTTTTTCAGTATTCCATAAGGGGCTATTCATATACCACGTAGATTTTCTAGGGGGGGGGGGGGGACCCTAAAAGGAAGGGGGGGGGGGGGGGGGGGTAGTTGGTGACGAAAAAAAAAAAAAAAAAAAAGTAAATATGGTAATTGGGGGGAGTGGGACGTGCTTTTTTGTTTCGGTATTATGAGGAGAGTTGGGTGATTTTGGTGGTCTTTTGGGTTGTTTTTGGTGTGTTGTAAACGATATTCTAGTTGCTATACACTTGCTTAGATATTCTAGTTGCTATACACTTGCTGAGATAAGTTTAATAAAACACTTGGTAGTATGTTTCACAAAAAGTTACACAACTCATTTTATAACGTAAAGAACTTTCGTGGGATATGGATGTAATGTTGGTCTATAATCAGCAAATTGGGTCTATTCGTGGATGCAAGTTCATCTCATTCGATAGATTTATTATTATATGCAATCTTCGTTGGGTTTCTTCTATCTGATATTCTGATTTAAGGCTTTGTAAGCTGTATTTGCTCTAAACAACACAAAATTTTACAAAACAAACTAAAATAAAACTGCTTTGAATTATTTAAGTGGTTTTCATATATGATTTATTGGCTATTCAATAATGAAAACATGACAATTTTCTCTACACAGATTTTGTCCCTTTGGTATGTGTTTAGATGAGCCATTTGAAAGATAAACAACCGCAAACTCAAATATTTCCATTAAAATTTTACCAATAACAACATTTTTAATACGTTACTTTTACAACAGGCCATAGTTGAGAACATTGAAAAAAAAAATATGTCCCTATCATTGAGTCTACGGTTTTCATGTAAAATCATTGTTATTTTTACTTATAACGTTTATAACGTGTGGCTATTATCTGTACATCTAGGCTGAATTACTCAGTTAGGCGGTTAGATTTTGCCAAATTTAGATCATTAGAAGCTCGTGAAGATAATTTGTTCAGCTTAACCAGTGAAATCATGGTGTCTAAAAAGATAGATAATCGAAAATTACGTGGAAGTAAACAACTGTAAATTGTCTGATAATGTCTTTATTTCTTCGCTAATAATCGATCATCCAGATAGCAACATAATTTTGTTAATTATCGCTGAATTAATGACATTTTTGGGTGCATAGGCCGAATGAAGGAGCTAGGCAAACGTTACATCCCATTACCCTATATAGATTCTTTCAACAAACAGATTTCTAAAGTTCACTTCTAGAAGTAATAAAACAGCAATTTCATCGAAAAAAAAACGATCTAACAGAATTTCGTAATAATTCGTAGTTTTGTTCCTTATCGAAAAAATATAATATTAGATCGGTATTTTTTTATTCCTTCATTAGGGTGACCATTTCCGTGTTAGGGTGGTCCAAAAAATTCACTATTTTAAATAAATGCATTCTTTTTAAAAAATTAATAACTTTTGAACTACTACACCGTGGTTAAAAAGTCGATTCTAAAGCTCTCAAGTGAATGCTCCCTAATTAATAGAGCTAGAACACTGGCAATCATGATGGACATGACAAGCTTAATCTTTCGAAAGCATGACTTTTGTGATCACTCCCCCTAAAAGAGAGATCAAAAATGAACTTTTTTATTATGTTGTGATAGAAAGTTAAAATCTTAAGCAAAGTTGCAGAAAAAGTTTGCCTAAGACATAAAAATCGTCTGTTTCACTCAATTCAAGATAGAGAGCCTTGTATAAGAACTATCCCTCAAAAAAATATTTTTTCAGCGAACTTTTTTTTTGGATATTAAGGACAATATAAAGCTCTACAAAGTTATCTGTAATATCAAAATAGACAACTTTCTTGAACTTACTTACTATACCTGAGTTATTTCAGTGGGATGAGCTATTGATTTTTTTTATTACGTTTTTTCGATGTCTGTACCATCATAAGTAACAATGTTAGTTTCATTCCAGCCGTGTAGCACTCCTCCCGGCTTTGTTTATAAAACTACATTTAAAACGGTTTGGTCTATCAAAACCTTCTCTATGCTTCTTTAAAACTGAAATTTGAACAAAGTCGTCCACTCTATAGACGGTTGTGAAAACAAGTTAATAAAACCTTTATAAGACCATAAAGATTTTGAAAATGTTCTAGTGAATGTTATGACCACTTGAGAACCTTTCTAAAACCTATTGGCTGCCATGAAAACCAGCATACGGCAAAATGGCCACAGCTGTCAAACTTCATAGTAATATTGTGGTTGGTTTTTGATGTTCTGAGGAAGTATCTACACTCCGTTTCATAACAATAGAACCACACAAAAAACGTTTACATGTTAATGAGAGTGTATTTGTTTTCTTTATTCATTATTTCGTAATGAACGTGTAGGAGAGCTGACTAACACCACTACACATCTGCATCAATAAACACTGTTTATGAATAGCAAAAGACAAATTGAGAAAATTTGCTGTTTCACAACTATAGCACCAATACCTGAATAAAGCCATTCGCTTCAACTGAAGCTCAGTTTTCTTTCACCAAATAACGTGTTATGACGTGTTTTGTATAAGCTCCAAAATGCCGCGTGGAACGTATTTGTCAGAGCAGGAAAGAGGGAAGATTTTGGCTTATCGTGATTGTGATATCAGTATTCGCGAAATCGCTTGTCGTTTGAACAGATCTCATCACGTTGTTTTGATTTTTTTTACACGGTGTTCAATAAGTTCGAATACAAGTTTTCATCATTGCGTAGGTATGCGCCATGTACATATTCTGCATTGGTATTGGTGTCAGCTTTAGCTTCATTCATACGCTACCGAATGTGCGCGGTGTTGACATTCTGTTAGTTGTTGTTTGTTTGTTACGCGCGATGAAAGAGTATCGGGACTTCGTAATTAAGCGTTTTTTGAACGGTGAGCGACCCGGCGATATATTCCGGCTGCTGAAATCGCATGGGGTCAAGCGGAACTTTGTCTACACGACCATCAGGCGATACCGGGAGACGTCCTCGACCAATGACCGTGCGAGATCCGGTCGGCCGCGTTCAGCGAGGACGCCACGGGTCATCAAGATCGTGAGGGAGCGAATTCGGCGCAAAAAGAACCGCTCAATCCGAAAACGGCTGCAGATCTCAACGTTTCCATTGGAACCGCTCACACCATACTCACCAAGGACCTTGGTTTCAGGCCTTACAAAAAACGTAAGGTCCATGGCGTTTCGGAGGCTACCAGCAAAAAGCGGTTGGATCGAGCTAAGAGGATCCTCTCTCGGCACGCTGGTCAGGAGTTTGTTTTTTCGGACGAGAAACTGTTCGTGCTGCAGCAGCCGCACAATGTGCAAAATGACCGGGTGTGGGCGCCATCGAGGGACAGCATTCCTGAATCCAATATAAACATCCCTCGGTTCCAAAGTGCCGCGTCGGTGATGGTTTGGGGGCAGTATGCAAACGTGGTAAGCTACCCTTGGTGTTTATTGAAAAAAACGTCAAAATCAACGCGGCGTACTACAAAACTGAGGTTTTGGAAAAGGTTGTTGCCCCCAGTCTCCGAAGCCTCTACGGCGATGAGCACTACGTGTTCCAGCAGGACGGTGCACCAGCCCATACGGCAAATGTGGTTCAAGCCTGGTGTCGGGACAATTTAACCGACTTTCTGGACAAAACTTTGTGGCCTCCCAGCTCCCCGGACTTGAATCCTCTCGACTTTTTTGTTTGGTCCTATATGATGGCGAAGCTGAACGAATACAAGGTCAGCACTTTGGATCATTTCAAGACGGTAATTCTCAAAATCTGGGACGAAATGCCCATGCAGTCCGTGCGTGCCGCCTGCGACGCGTTCGAGAAACGTTTGAAGCTCGTTAAGGAGTACAAAGGGGGGGTCATTCCAAGAGAAATGTTGTAAACGTTCCTTGTAAACATAGCTTTCAATAACATAAATCCAAAAAATAAAAAAACATGTTTTCATTTTTTTAACAAATTTTGAAAGTGTATCCGAACTTATTGAACACCGTGTAATATCCAATCCTTAGCACTTCATTTCCAATATGTATTCTCATTTATTACTGAAAAACCTCAATAAAATGACTGGTTCTATAGTTATGACACGGAGTGTAGTATCTAATAAGTTGATTCTGGTCCCCGTCTGACTCGAGCCCAAAAGATTTACTTAATCCTTCTTTAATTGCCATATATTTCTTTCGGGGGTAAGCTGAACTTTTTGACTTCCTTGTAGAAACTAGTGAAACATTAATCCCAGATATTCCGGCGTTTAACAATTCAACATTATGTAGAATGGAGAAATTCGCTGTAACGCTTTCCTGAGACGAAGCTGGCGCTATTGATTTGCAACCCATTGAGTTCAGTGCATCGATCACTTATTCGGTATGTTTACGGATGTTTTTTAAGCACTGTGTGCCAGAAAATGGTTTACAACACTTTGGAAATCTTGTAGACATTTTAATAGTACTTTATATCACAAATGATTACCAACTGATCCTCTATATGAGAACGTATTTATACTGAGCTTATCAGCATCGGCTGGTTCAGCTCATAACTATGGATATTGTTCTGTTTGGTAGTGGATATTGCCAGTCCAGCTCTACAAATAGCAACAGGATTGGGGTTATTTACTGTAGGTTACCAGATTCTATAAGATTTCCCCAACCCGACCCGATTGGTAAAAGTTTTTCTTTTCACTAGTCCATAAGGTTTTGCGAATTTGAAGTCATCCCAAAGAATTGGCTTTTGGCGAGTGGCACCGAAGTTATGATATTATCGCATCGAAATTCAATTTAACTTTTCCAACCATAACTGAGTCTCATCCTTGTGATCTACTGGTGCTTCCTCGCTTCTCGGCGCATTTCTTCTCGGATGTATTAAGATGTCTTCTCACGCGGTATGGGATTACTGAAAGTTTTCACTTCTTGTCTAGCTTTCGGCACGTAGCACAATAGGAATGATTCACTTTTCCGGAGGTGGCAGAAAACTAAACGTCGACGAGTATCTATGCATCCTCGTAAGCCTTCCATAAGTTTGCTAATAAATCCTTTGATTCTGGAACTTTTCATGCGATACTGTTTCTAAGACGATTCTCTGTCCATTTTCTTGGGATAGAAATGTCTCTGTTCACAATGAGGCGTTTCGAGATTGGAAATAGTGCTCGCTGGAAGCAGACTGCGGGGACGGTTAAGTGGGAAGAGCTTAGTAACTGATAAAGCTTATTGACACAGCGTCGACATGCACCGTAAAGTTGAATGATTGTATAAATTTGATGCTTTCATTGTACAAGGGGCATTAGATAAGTGAAAAACATTTGATCGAAACTTCTTATTATTGAAAGTTCGGTTTCTGAAGTCCAGTAAGTAGACCTCTGGAAGTACTAGCTCTGATGTTGGCCTATACAAGGAAATAGGCACAGCTGCATATTTTGAAAGATCTAATTCAGTTTATGTTTGCTTCACTGTAGGTTTTCATACGATTATTTAACGTACACTGTTGGTTCAAATATTGATCACTAACCGTCAAATATATTTATCTTGTCGTTTAATGTATTGCTAAAATCCGTGATCTAGTCAAATTCATTTTCGAGCTTTTAATGTTACTCGAGTGACAAAGTTATACATACAAATTAGTATTTGAGTAAGGAACCCGCACCGGTTTTGGCACCTATTTTGACGCCTATTTTGACGCCATGTTGAACTCTGGAATTTTCTTAAGTCCTATTTACCTAGAATTCTACCCTTGCCCTTAAACGGGGAGGGCATGGCTTCAACCCTCAGGACCCTAATCCAAGCTTGGAGTATACATTAACCTACAAAGCTCATGTTTGCAGTACGGTGCTTCATTAGATGGAACATCATGCTGCAATAAATGTTGTACCAACAATCAATGTGAAACTAGGGATTTGAAATTGAATCACTGTTGTAGAAACCCTTGGTCCGATGTGCCCCTTACAACTTGCACCTTGCCCTACATTCTTGCACTTTTCGGTACTAGAAGGTTTGTTGGCACAGCAAAGTAAATGTATTCGGACGATCTTGTAGCAACAATCAATACCCGAGTAACACATCTTCATGCTTTTATGTTGAGTAAGCTTCTTTATAACCAAATCTTGTCATATAAAAGTATTTTCAACCGTTATAAAACTTGTGTGTTGCTTGGGTATGCAACTAGCGATTTGAAATTGGTTCACTGTTGTAGAATCCCTTGGTCCGAAGTACACCTTGAAGCCAGCACCTAACTATACATATTTGCGCCTTTGTTTTGATTTGCTGTGTTATTTTGACAGAATATTTGAGAGTGCGTTCGTGTGAGTTCATTATTAGGGGCGTATTTGGGGCGTTATTAAGCTCGGGACCGAGCTTGGGACCGATGTGCTAGTACTGACTGAGCCAAGAAAAAAATCGTATTTGTTCGGGACCTACTGGTCTTAGAGTTAGTCTATGCTTGTAGCACGACTCGTTTCATGTGGTTTACATGAGTCAGCTTTTTAGCTGCAATTTAATTAATTCGATTAATGACAAAGTTGTGTTTTACATTGTTTTGTACTTACATTTGTAGTCCTTAATTTTACTGCTGGTAACCCCATTGGTCGGAAGTACACATTGCACCTTGCAATACATTCTTACGCTTTTCGGTACTAGATTTTTTTTTTTTTTTTTGATTCGCTGTGTTTTTTTTTGACAAAATATTTGAGGGGTTCTTCGATGTGAGTTATGTTTCAGGGGCGATTTATTAAGCTTGGGATGATGTGCTTCCTGAGCCAAAAACTAGGGTAGATAACGCATTAATTAGATGTGACTGTTTTCATCAGTTGTTAGGAAAAAGTTCTAGAATTCCCACATTTTCCAAATTATTTCACATTTAATGACACGAATATAAACTCTATCGTTCGGGTTAATGATATATATATATATATATATAAAGATATATATATATATATTTATATAAATAATATATATATATATATATATATATATATATATATATATATATATATATATATATATATATATATATATATATATATATATATATATATATATATATATATATATATTGGCTCACGAAATACCAGCACATCGGTCCCAAGTTTAATGATTCGCCCCTCATAACGTAACTCACACGAGCACACTTCAAATATTCTGTGAAAAGAAGACAGCGAATCAAAACAAAACAAATGTTCTACTACCGAAGAGCGCAATAATGTATTGCAAGGTGCCAGCTGCAAGGTATTTTTCGGACCAAGGGGTTCTACAACAGGGAACGAATTTCAAATCGCTTGTTTCACATTGATTGTTGGGTATACCATACTAGAATCTTTGTTTTTTTATTTGATTCACTTTGTTAATTTGGCAGAAAATAACCCCTCAATTATTCGTATAGCTTACTAAAACTTTGATGGTTACGAAGATGGCGACGACTTTGAGGATGGAATAAATGTTACCATTCTATCAACTGCATCCAACATTTTCCCGAAGAATTCTGTTGCAGCTGACAAAACAGCTGCCAAGTACAATCCCCTAGAAATAGTTCCAGGTAATAAGCAGAAAACCAAATTGAGTGGAGCTGCGAGGTAGCGGTACAAGTGAATGATAACTGGAGGGGTCAGTCAAGAAGATGCGTATCGTCTCACTCGTACCAACAATCAATATGCAACTAGCGATTTGAAATTGGTTCACTGTTGTAGAACCCCTTGGTCCGAAGTACACCTTAAAGCCAGCACCTAACTATACATATTTGCGCCTTTGTTTTGATTTGCTGTGTTATTTTGACAGAATACTTGAGAGTGTGTTCGTGTGAGTTCATTATTAGGGGCGTATTATTAAGCTTGGGACCGAGCTTGGGACCGATGGCTAGTACTGACTGAGCCAAGAAAAAAGTCGTATTTGTTCGGGACCTACTGGTCTTAGAGTTAGTCTATGCTCGTACTCCGTTGCAGACACCAAATTCCGATAAAAAAAAAGTCACGCAATGCTGATCTTAGTGATTCAGCCAGTACTGGAGGAAATGCTCGTAAAAAAATGTGAATCCATCTGTAAAACCGAAACACGGATCGAACCGCCATGCTTTGGGAAATTTTTCGGTTCAAATCGTTTACAAATTAATTCAAATGTACACACTTAAATTCGATTTTGCTGTTCGGTAAAAAAATTGACGAAACATTTCGGTAAACATAACATCTTACAGATTTTTCGGTAAACATAAAAAATGTTACCGTAATTTTGTAACACTTTACCGAACGATCTGTAATGTTGAATTTTATTTACCGAATACGGTAGAAAAAAATACAATCCATACGGTAAAGACAAACAATCACTGAATACGGTAAGAACTTTACCGAACAAAACGTAAAACGAACTCTGAATAACCGAAGCCCGGTAAAGTATTATTAACAGTCAAACTGTCAGCCATTTTCTATGAAGCCTCGTGGTTCCAGTGATCGGTTGTCCAGAAGGCGGTTTGGATATTGATTAATTTTAATTATTCCATGTATGTATGTAGAAAATAAACCAGCGTTAATTAGAGCTTTCATCCGGCTAGCTATAAATATTTCAAATGTGCTGATTACACGCTAAACAATCAATACACACTTAGATTTTTTTACAGAAATCTGTAAAAGTTTACCGAATTCTCAACAGCTGAACGTTCGGTAATCCAATTTAACGGATTTCGGTAAACTTTTACCGAAATCCGGTAATATTTTTACAGATAACTGTAAAATTTCACCGAAATCCGTTAAATCGGATTACCGAACGTTCAGCTGTTGAGAATTCGGTAAACTTTTACAGATTTCTGTAAAAAAATCTAAGTGTGTAGGTTCGATGTAAAAAGGGATTATTATTATAAATGATACACATGCAAAATATATTTGCAGCATTGTATCCATCTACAGGTAGAACACAACTTCACTGACCAGCATCCGATGCAGCCGACACTCATCGTTCGTAGTATTTCGTTGACTGCGCCATATGCTGGAAAGACCTCACAGTCCCGGTCGGAATAACAACAAATATAGTTTTGTTTAATATATTCAATTAACCAATAACATCCGAATATTTTGGTGTTTAATGATAAGAACAAAAACAAAATACCGAAACGGTTCGGTACCAGACTACACAAATTACCGAACTGTACGGTAATTTTTGACAGATCATCAAATCTTCCATTACCGAACTGTGCGGTAGTTTTTGACAGTTCATCAAAAAATTTGAGTACCGAACGTTCGGTAATTGATTTAGTTACCGAACAGATTACCGAACGTTCAGCTGTTGAAAGTTCGGTAAAAAATTACCGAATACTGTAAAATTTTCTAAGTGTGTACGCTTTGGACGGAATCAAACGACACATAGCGAGAATACACCACTTTGTAGTGCTGTTGTACACTACATTATACTACATATTGTACACTACATCCTTCCGAAAGACTACCCTATGGAACTTTATTCTCAACAAATGCTTGCAACACGAAAAGCTATTCTTGCTAGTGTTATACAGCAACTTAAACAAACAATTAAACCTAAGTTCGTCAATGCTCGCTTAGAACAGGGCATCTGATTCTCGTTTGCAAAAACCAGGAAACAGCTGACTGGTTAAAAAGTATCGTTTATACATTGTCTATCCCTGGGGAAGTAGAACTCATTGCTCTAGATGAGAAAAATATCCCTCTTGTTGTAATCATTATTGGATTCTTCCCAGTGAGTGCAGAAAACTTCACAGATTACATTCTAGCGCTCCTTGAGAGCCAAAATGAAGGTCTGTTAATTGATGAATGGCGGGTGAAACAACGCAACATATGGCCGTATGAATAAAGTGAGTCGAAGTAAATACTCTCATGCATTTCTTATGGGGCGTGCTTGAGTAAACTCTTTTATTCATACGACCTATACACAGAAAAACATCTTGTAGTAAAAACTACCATTTTACCCGACTATGGATATCTTTAAAACTACCACGAAATTTCAGTCAAATTTACTACACGGAGAAAAACAAATATACTAAAAAGCATAAATTCTATGCTAAAACCATATTCGATCTATTTATACATTGATAAAAATAAATCAAACATATGCATTACAATGCATTTATCAAATTTATGCATTCCAATGCATACTTTAAATATATACATTGCAATGCATATTTGTACCTATAAATATATGCATTCCAATGCAAAAATCGAAATTTATGCATTGCAATGCATATTTGTATAAATATATGCATTCCAATGCATAAATCAATAAAATAATAAAATATATGAAAATCACAAACAACTGATTAAGGCGCACAAACAACTATCCATTTCGATAGACCCCAGTATCCCAGTAATGTATGTCGCGACAAAATGATGCAAAAATTTGGAATCTGTGTGTTCAAAATTGTACATAATGAACAGGCTTAATGAAACATCAAACTATTTTTATTATTATTATAAATTATCAAGCATAAAAGATAGTCACTAAACATAGACATAGATAACAAAAATATAATCTATACAACTCACAGAAAAAAAGGACTTTGTTTCACTTCAGGATTGCGATTTTCAACTTTTCAATAAAAAATATTCGAACAAATTCTTCAATAAAATATTCAACACATTCCTCTAACAAAATATAATTCGTCTACTTCCGCGAACCGCATTCCGAAGCTAGTTTGGATTCGCACAGCCTTTTCACGTGCAATTGGTTCAAGGCTTCTTCCTGCCGTAAAATTTTCCTAATATTACCAATTCTTCCGTTTTTATTCGCATATAGATAAGCTGTCTTGAGCTTTTAAAGTAGCGCCGCGGAAAATAATAATGATCGAAAATGTATTGCAATGCATAAAATATATTGATTTAATGCATACTTTTTATGCATTAGAGTGATATAAAAGGAATAAAGCGTAGAAAGGAATATATAATATGCTTTTCAGCATTTAACGCCGATAACACAATATGCACGGACAATAATAACTATCGAAAATGTATTGCAATGCATAAAATATATTCATTCAATGCATTCTTTTTATGCATTGCAGTGCGCGTAGAAAGTAATATATAATATGCTTTTCAGCATTTTCGATTTTCTCCGTGTACGTTTATTGTAAAACTTTCAACATTTGTGGTATATTTGACAGACCTCATATTGATATCAACCACATCATGGTCGATCTAATCGCAGGCATGGTAAAATCAAACGCATTTATAGTCAGGTGAAAATTGTTGGTGTTTGCGCTTAATTTAACCCTCGAAATGGTAGTTTCAACTGCGGGTTTTGTTTGCGTGTAGTTAATCAACTACACACAGAGAAAAATTTGATAGTCAATTTTACTATTATTGGGGGTTAGGATGAATACTGCAGTATAGTGATTTTGAACCGACTATGATCATGGTCAAAACGACCATTAAAAATAGTTGATTCAACATTTACCATAATGTCGGAATAATCCTTGTTACCATGGTCCGAGCCATGATCAATACTCGGACCATGGTAACAAGGATTATTCCGACATTATGGTAAATGTTGAATCAACTATTTTTAATGGTCGTTTTGACCATAATGATTATTAAAATTTAAAAAACCATTGCCAAAATTGAAAAGTTGGCTCGGACCATGGTAACAAGGATTATTCCGACATTATGGTAAATGTTGAATCAACTTTTTTTAATGGTCGTTTTGACCATAATGATTATTAAAATTAAAAAAGCCATTGCCAAAATTTAAAAGTTGCGTTGGTTCTTTTTCGTAGAAAGCAGTTTACTTTCAAAACCAAAACCTTCAAACCGTCAATTCAAAATTTTGCTACTCTACATTTAAAAGTTGAAATTTTTAAAACAAATTGTAGAACTGTCAAATCGAAACCGTGGCATCGTTGAAAATAAAAGCCAATTATTTTTATTCCAAAATAATCTTTCATCCAGAAAGTGTCGTACAATTTAAATAAAAGTATGCTGTAAAAATACTTTTAACATAAAAAGTTTTCTTTTCAGATGAATTGTAGAACTGTCAAATCCACACCGTGGCATATTTGAAAATGAAAGCAAATTATTTTTATTTGAAAATGAACTTTCAACTAGAAAGTATCGTGCAATCAAAATAAATTTATGCTGTTTTGATTGAAAGAAAAAATTTAATTTTCAAATGAATAATTATAACTTTCATAGAGACCGGAACCGGAGGTTGGCGTCGTTCAATCACCTATGTCCCGAAAGATCCAAGTTGAAATATTTTCTCCATATCTTCCGAATGCACCTGAGCCAGCACTAGCATCAGCTGCCGCCCGTCGTCGCTTGTGGCACCGCTGCAAAACAAAAAAAGGGATTATTATCAGTGACATGGCCTATTCCGTTTGCATGGTCCGTTCGGAACTTAATAACGCCGAATGTTTGTGAACTTTCCTGATAAGCGATTTGTTGGGGCGATTCGCCAAGAGGAATATTTTGAATGTGAAGCTTTTGTATTATTTGACAACAGTATAGAGAAAAAATCCATACGACGATTTCCTTTGTGTTGGTGGATTTAACAGTTCTACAATTTTCATGGTAAAAGAATTCACTTTTAAATTTACACACTGAACCGAAACATAACATTTTCAAATCAAACGAAGAACTTTCTTGGTAGATAATTTTACTTTCAATTTAATGAAAAATAAATACTTTTCAGAAGTAAAGTGCAAAACTTTTAATAAAACAAGATTTATTTTTTGTGTGTTGCTAAGAATGCCATGAACGTGGTGAATTCGTCCATTTTCATGGTTATTGTAACCATTATATGCAATAGTCATCTTGACCATGATTTAATTGTCGGTATAACGATAGATTTTTTCTCAGAGCAAGTTGAATTCATTTTCACAGTAGATGGATCTTCGGTGGACACGATCAAAAAGTGCAAATTCCTTCTTGATTACAAGTTCGGAACAGCTTCACTCCGTCGTAAACTTCCTCAGAAAATTAAATTATCCAGCCATGTCTCAGATAAAATTGTCGACAATGGAAAACCAGAGGAGCAGCAGGCTGCTCGGGCTGGGGTAGGGAAAAATATGCAGTCGAAGGTCTCTTTGGTAAATTTCAACGACACTGGAGATTTGAAAAGGGGGTCAAATCCTGGTGCACTGCCATTACTGCCAATGACTAGCTTACTTCTAACGGATTTTAAACTTTTGAAGTCATGATGCAGACACATTTTCCTTGTTCATTAGTAATCGGAAATAATGATAGAAATATATCAGAGTACTCTAGTGACGAAGAAATACATCATAGGAATGAAATTAACATGGGAAGTAACCTCGAACGCTTTCCAACATCTTTGAATAATTCAATAAACATAGCTGATAAAATATTTACTAGATCGAAAGTAGAGTGGGCTACTCATTCATTCGATCCATTCAAATCGCCTAATTAAGATGGAATATATCCAGCCTTCTTACAAAAAAGTAATGGATTATTAACATCCATTCATAGTGGATGGGTCTCGGCTCCGTAAAGTGTTACACACGCCTGAGCCTAACAAATAAACGAACTGATTAAAAAATAGTGGATGGGTTTGATTTATCCATGATTCTTTTCATTTCTTACAATAACTCTCAATATTCTAAATATGGTAAAATAATTTCTGCTACTTTCGATTACTATCGATTTTATCCGATTCGATCGGACTTCATCCGATAAGGGAGTTAGAGTCACGAGTTTGAATAATTTTACTTGATCGTGTACGTGCAGTTTCAGGTGTTTCATTAGGACAGCTACGAAAACAAACCAATTTGTTAGTTGATTCTACCTACGCTTATGGTTTGTTTCAAACAAATTTTAGTATGATTTAAACTGAATTGCTGTTTGAAACAGACAAACGAAAACGGTTGAAATAACATACATTTCCGTTTACAATCACCTACATTTTTTTCTGAAATTTGAAGAATATATATTTTAATAAAATGCCCACAAACATTACAAAAGTGCACATTTACATTTATAGATTTCTCCCAGTCTTAGAGAAATATATAATTGTGGGAGAGGGTTTTTTTTTTTTTTTTTTTTTTTTTTTTAATAATTTTTTTTTTGTTTATTTTTTTTTTTTTTAATAAAAAAAAAATTAATTCATTAAATAAAAAAAAAAAAAAAATTCTCGTTTTAAAGGGAAAAAATTTACTACAAATACCAGGGACCTGGCGGGCTGTTATTGTGCTGTAGCCAACATCTCTTACAGCTAAACATCAAAAGAATCATTGTTTGTAAACAATGCTGGCGTTCGTACCCGCAGTAACAAACGTCAGACGGGCCTTATTCAAATAAGGCCCGTGATATGTTGCATACTGTCAAACTCTAGTAACTAGCATAGGGTTGCCAGACCCCTGATTATTACCGAAGTCGGTAAAATTTTACTGGTTTTTCAAACAGCTGAGTTTCCAGCAATGAACTCAGCACTGTTTTCCGTTACCGCAAACTCGGTAAATAGCACAACTGTCAAAAATTACTGGCTTAGCCAGTAAAAGAAAATACTAACTTTCTCTGTAATTGAATTGTTTACATTTATTTTTAACTGAGTTTTCAGTTTTGTGCTTTTTGATTTTATGGTCAAAACCCAGTGTCTTCACACTTAATCACAGCTTCCCTGTTCAGTAATTTTGTTTACAGTTTTTGCTCCGTAGAACACCTACATTACTAAAAAATCGGCTTTTCATTTAAAAAAATACATTTGTTCAGTGAAACAAAGAAAGATTACCGAATTTTCAGTAAAATAAACGTTTTACGGGACATCACAAAGTTTCAGTAAAAATAATACCGAAATTTCAGTATTTTTGTGTTGTACTGAACTTCAGTTGAGAAAAATAATCCAAATTACTGAACCCATCAGTACCCTGAAAACCATGACTTGTTAAATAATCAACATGTGCAAGATGGATTCAATCATCGAGCATCGTTTGTAAATCGATGTAGAGGATCAGGATTTTTTTTGTAAGAAAATTTTCCCTTTAATTTTTGTGGTTTGATTTAGCTTTAATAGGGTGCAAAAAATATGGCGGACACGGGCGGACGATCTGTACCCGGATGTACAAAATCGTTATTTTTTTGCACGATGAATCATTCCCCACCAACAAAAAAGACAACACCACACTCCCTATAAAAGAGATTTTTTTTTTGGGAGAAAATTTGTCATAAGTATTTTTTTCTTTTTTTTTAAAATAAAAATTTATAATAAAATAATAATTTATTTTATTTTTATCTATCGACGGAGGGATTATTTGGTGGAAAGAGGGTGTTTGTGTGCGGTTTTGTTTGTTTTCTTATGTTTGTTGGTTCTTTTTTTTTTTTGGTTCAGATAGATTGGGGGGGGTGAAAAAAAGGTATATTTTTATAGGAAAGAAAAAAAATTATATTTATAAAAAAACAACACGCAAAAAAATACGTAGTTATAACAATCAAAATGGGAATCAATTCAACTAAAATTTTGGTTTGAATATGGACCAATAAAACTGATGAACTGATTCAACAAAACCATGGAGTTGAAATAAAACTTCATGCTTTGTAGAATTGAACATCGTGTTTTATTGTTCTAAACAAAATGTTTTGTTGAACCAACTAAACACATTTGTTGAAATAATAAACAATGATGAAGTAATTCAAGAAAACTGTTGAATTGAAATAAACCTTCATATTTTATAGAAATGAACATCGTGTTTAATTGTTCAAAACAAAATGTTTTCTTGAACCAACTTAACGCATTTGTAGAATTAATAAACATGGATGAACTAATACAACAAAACCATTGATTTGAGATAAAACTTCATGATTTATAGAACTGAAAGTCGTGTTTGATTGTTTAAAATAATTATTTATTTTCACATTTTGGCAGGATATCGTGCCTACTATGGACTTCGGAAGTCGCTCCGGGCAAATAAGAATCGCCGTTGCATTAAGTTGACCATCTACAAGACGCTGATTAGACAGGAGGTTCTCTACGGTCATGAGACATTGACTATGACCGGAAAAGATCATTGTAACTTTTTTATGAATTGAAACAATTAGAAACCTTGTATTGAATAGCAACAAAATATTTTGTTGATTCAAAGCAGAGTGATTTCTTTGCGTGTAGATTGTCTTACACCAACAGTACGAACGCTGTTGGAGCCACTCACAAAATGGAATACAGTAACCGTTCGCTAACTGGGCTAAGTGTACAGCCCAGTTAGCGGATGCTACTCGGTAACTGGGCTGACATTTCAAATGTAAATAAATTTCGAAGGGACTTTTGATCAGATTTTGGTTGGGATATTTCATTGCACAATACACAAATTCAATAATGTTTTTTATGCTTTATACGTTATTGCGATGAAGCTTATTGTTTAACCCTTTGTGCAGAATATTTGACTCAGTTTGTATGGAATCACGACTCAATTTCGTGTAATTTAACATTTTTTTCGATATTCCACAAACCTTTCATGCCTTTTACATGCCCTTTGCTGATTTTGACAACATAATGTCAAATGCTAATTTTGCTAAGTTTATTTGCTTTTTAACTGGGCCATTACCTAAGCGTTAGTAAACTAGGCCCAGTTAGCGAACGCCTAGTTAAAAAGCAGTCCAGTTAAACAGCACCCAGTTAGCGAACAGTTGCTGTAGTAGTTTACTTGTTCCAAGATACGTGGCCCAGCGACAAACCCTCGACACAATTGTTCACAGCCGATGCCCGACGTATGCTCTTTAATTGCGTAAACTTTTAATTTGTACAACTACATTCGAAAAACTACTTTACAACTGCAACTGATATCTGCAACAAGCAAGTTGAACATCCTTAAGAGCTCCTTTGAATTACGATTGAAGGATTTTGCGAAATAAGCGTCCCTAGAAGCATTTTGTACTTTCTGTCAACTTGATGCTTCCATTGATTTCCAAGCTCATCTGTTTATTGCCAACCAGGAGAGACTTGGTCCTATACCCAATGATCTCATTATCTCCAATCCGCTCAACAAATCACAATGCTTTGTGATATAATGGGTGGAATATTATTATTTGGGATAATTTAATACAGACGCCTCCAAATTGGAAAATGGAGGGGAGGGTGGGGACCACCTGGTCTTAAGAAAAATGGGTGGGGGGGGGGGGGGGGAGGGGGGGCCCCCCCCCCCGGGTTTTTAGGAAAGAAAAAAAAAAAAATAAAAAAATTTTTTTTTTTTTTTTTTTTTTTTTATTTATATTTTTTTTATTTTTTTTTAAAAAAAAATATAAATTTTTTTTTTTTATTTTTAATTTTAATTATTTTTTATTTTTTTTTTTTTCTTCTTATTTTTGTTCGTGTGGTGTTTTTTTGTGGGGGTGGTGGGGAAACACCGGAGGGAAAGCTCCTCCCAGGCGGTTTGTCATCAAATATGTAGTACTTCGGGCTTCTGGGAGTCATCGCAAACTAAAGTTCACATTGGCAAATTAAAAATTTCAAGCTTAGAAATATATTTTCTTCGTTTTACTGCGTTTTTCGCTGCTACTTTATTATTGGTTAAGCTGACAGCCAATGCTGCTAATGGCCACCCTAAACAAAATAAACTTGAATAGAGTAACGGCACAATAATCGATAAAACTTTGCGAAAAACGATTGAATCGAAATATCGGATGATGTCATGAAAAATCATGAATTCGGCGCCAACATTAGATTAGAGCGAATCTGCTTTTGTAAACAATGGCGTAGTCATTTTCTCTTGAACCAAAAGTCACAAATACAAATTAAACACTCTTTAAGGAAGAGGAGCTTTATCTCTATCCACTGATATATTCAATTGGAAGGAATTGTCTTTAACTTCCGATAAATTAGCAGACAAAGTGTTTGTTTAGAAAATCAGATTCGCCCTAACCAAATGTTGGCGCTGAATTATTTTCCATAGCGATGAGCTCTAAACTGAACGATTGGAAAGAGATGCCAGTCACTTATTACGATTTCGTTCGATTTAATCCGATAATTATATATTATTTTTAAATTTCATCCGGTTTGGACAAGCAATTTTGATTAACCATAATTTCTTTTCTAAATCTGAGATAATCCGGAAGAGTCGCGCCTATACGTTATTCCACGATTATGGATTATCTTCCCAAATTAAGTTAAACATAACTAAGCGTGTACGACTTGTAGCGACACCTATAATATAATAACGGAATCAAAAACTTGAACCGATATTCCTAACACACCCCTGCAAGAGGTAAATAACAACAGCAGCAAGATCGATGACGTTTCAAGATTTCCTCTGTTGGTTTTGGCTTGCAAATTTATAGTTTAAATTACAATTATTTGCTCGGTAGTTAGTTTATACTACATTCACTTTAAAAAAACTGTTGTCATGGACGACTTAAAACAAATAACCAGTAAAAGTAGTGTTCTTGCAACTGCGAGCGCCATTCACAAAGCACTGAAACTGGTAACCGATGGAAGTACCAAGACCGGTGACAAATCCGCCACAACAAATGAAGTCGAACTGCTGAAGAGCTTGTGCAAATCAGACAATCCGCGAACAGCGCAGCTTGCCGTCCAAGCCTTGGTGCATTTGGTCAGCATCGGATCGTTGGACCTAGGCCAATCGTTAGCAATTTTGATAACGGGCTTAGCCAACTCTTCACCGGCCCATTTTTCGGCCGTTGGAAATGGGATGTTTGAGCTCCTGCTGTTGGATTTACGACGACGATCTCTGACCTTAGGAGATGAAAAGTACGTTTGTCAGTTTGATTTGAAGCCACCGCAGCATCCGCTGATATTGCTTCTTAGCTCGAGAGATGTGGTTAATGTGCTTTCTTTCGGTACCAAGGTCAACGAGATTTGCCACCATCATGATCAGCTGTGAGTAAAGTTGCGAGGCAGAATAAGATGTTCTGTGAAAATTCAAAATCATGCAGAAATTAATTTACTTTGCAGCATTCGAAAGAACAGCATCGAGTTTCTGAGACCGGTTTTTCTATTCGTTTTCAACAACCCGGTATTGTTTCCGGAAACTCAAAAAATGTGGCGAGCTTTGTTGATGAGTTCAGTCTATGACGAGGCTGCCGTTACGATGATTTACGATGTGTTAGCTTGGAGTAAAACTACCACGGGAGAAAAATGTCTCTATACGAATAATCTTGTGCGAGAAGCGTTGGAATTTTACTCATTCGAAAAGGAACGGTTCGACTGTCTGCGAATGGATATTTGTCTGTACATGGCTGCAATAACTAAGGAACTGATCGGTTTCAACTATGATCCGTCGGAAAATTTCCTAACAATACTTTCGACGTTGCATGCCATTAAGAGGGAGGATGGGAGAGTAATGTATAATAGTAAGTTGCTCATGATATTGGCAGACTTGTTGCAGAATCTAGCTCCTGCTCACATTCTGAGCTTGATGAGGATTGTTCGTTTCCTTCTGGCGTCCGGATGTAACCTTCTGAGTCGACTCATGATCCTAGATAGCGCCGTTCAATTATTAGGGCAGCAAACATTTGTACAAAATTATCTTGAAGACTGCAATTTCATTATAAACACCGTATTGAAAAATGGAGCCGCAAATGAGAGTACCAGTTACCTGCCCGTTCGCCCAGCTGCGTTCTTTCATCATGATATTATAAAATACAGTCATTTCTGCATGTGGTGGAGCAACGTGGAAATTGGTCTGCAATCAGTCACTGGTTTTCTTGAAGCATTAAGTCAGAACGTCAGATTCAGCAAAAAAATCGATTTGATTCTAAGAGGATTGTTTAACATGAAAGACCTTCCATATGATGATTGGCGCAACGTTTTCGATCAACTCGTTATGTGTTCTAAATCCAGCGATGAAAGCTGCTCCAGAGTACTGACGCCAATTCTATTTACACTGGCCAACGAAACAAACCCACACAAACGCCTGTACCTGCTGAGAAGTCTGGCCTCGATGGGCGCGAAAGATCACGTTTTGAGTGTGTTGAAAGCTTTGGCAAAAGACGTGGATCGTGCAACGAGCTTGGATCTGTATCTACAGCTGTGGAAGGCTGAACCAAGAACCTATCCGTTTTTGTATGACGTGTTGAAGGACACTAGCCGTAGAGCGAAAGAAGATCCTTGGGAAACTACTTTTGCCAGGACCTACACTATTCGGGAAATTTGCTTGATCAAGTAAGAGTGGTACAACTGTTCGTTTGCTAACTTATGCCTTGTTCAGTCGACGGAGTTGTAACGTGATATAAGTATGTTATAGAAAGTATCTGAAAGTCTGAACAGGGCATTAGTTGAAGGTAGAATTCGTTATCTAACATATCAATTTCAGACCGCATCAGCACGGCGCGGATTTGGTAAACTTGTTCTCGGAGATTCTCAGCCGGCCGGAAGATGTGAACAATGAAGCAGCTGTGGCATTGGCAATCGACGCAATTGCCAGTCTCTGCGAAAACCATGTCGTTAACATTGTTTCAACCTGGAAGGTACTTGGGTTCAAGTTCACTCACGAAAAACGACCTCGGATCATCCGCAGCCTGTGCAAATTTTTTTCCAACGTTCCTTCAATCAAAGTAAACTCTCTCGAACAGGAACGGCTAGTCAACGAAATTATCGTCAAGTTGTGGCAGTTTGTTACCGATTTCGATGACCGAGAAGTGATTGTCGCTGCACTGGAATCGTTAAAATCTTTTCCGCCGGAAATGATGAACATTTTCCATATTCCTGATGTCTTCCGCCAGGGAATCCCGCTGCCTAGTGAGGATGATGATGCACTTGATGCAAAAAGGATTCCCGGCGAATGTTGGATTCAATTGATTTACTTCGTAAACCATTCGGCTGTTGAGGAGGCCGGAGACTTAGTAGCTCATCACATTTACAATGAAATGCAAACCTACAGAGGGGGTGTATATTTAATGCCGGAAGGGCGGCCCGAGCCATCTTCCCTGAGGCAATTACCAAAAAGCAGCATCCTTGCTGCCGTCATTCACCATCTGATAAATCATGGCGGAAAAATGCATGCCACGGATCACAATGATCTTGCCCTATTCAATCTGCTCAGAATCGTGGCGAAAAAATACCCTAAACCCATACCACCACTGGATTGGTGTTTTTTGCATGAATACTTCACTCAGTGTTCCGAAGCGAAAAAGTATTGTCTTCGAATTGCCATTAAACAAATGTCACTCTCGGGAACTGCCAAACGGATTGTGGAAAACTACCTCAGCGAAGCGGTGGAAATCGACTTAGAAGTGGAAGACGTGCTAGTCCTCTTAGAATCTTTAGATGTAATCACAGACTTGGTGCAAACCGACATTTACAAAAGATACGTACACTTGGCTTTGCAGTTTTTAGTGGAGCGCTCTGAAGACGCAAAATCGAATGAACAACACCTTTTCGTGACAGTTGTAGAACACTTGAAGGCAGCAGTTCTGAAGAAGACATATCAAAATGAGGAAAACTTTGAATATCTTTGCGAAACTTTAGAAAATTTGTTCAGTAGATTCGACGTTAATTCAAAAGTAAAAGTACCTTAGATGATAAAACTGCAAAGACGCTAAAGAAACTTTTTATTGCAGGCTTTCGACGAGTTCGTTAAGGTTCTAAGCGTCCTACCTTCGAATAATTTGAACTCACTTCTCAAACCCAGCACATGGATCGATAAACGCAACCAGACCAAACTGGAAAAAGTAATCTACCTGCAATTTTCCATCCATAGGCACAATCCGACTGCCATCGATTTACATCTACTGGGACTAAGTGACATACTCAAGTCCATGGGTAGCTTCGAAACAGGAGCTCAGCGTTATTTCTTACGGTCATTTTTCGATTTTGTACCTACCCTAGAAAATCAAAAAGCTCTGAATGAATGGATCATCGAACTAATTGGTTACATTCAATCTAATCTGGCTGAGCTGCAGTCTCGGCAGATGAAGGAAGTTCTGCTATTCTTGGATGTGTTCTTCATAGCTGTCATCAGTTTATCGGGCTATGGAACGCTGCTGGGAAATGAAATCGTAGTGGAAAATCTTGACATTAGGCTTTCTATTTTCCCACCAAGTTTAATCATGCTATTCCAGATGAACTTGTGGAGGGAAATAGAAAATAAGGTAATTGCATATGATAATGATTGATGCTTTGCCGCTAACGACTGACCATTATTCTTTCAGATTTATGAATTCCTTTACCATTTGTATAACCACCCGAGCATATCGGCACCATACGCAGAATGTTTCCGGAATGCTCTGCTGTGCTGCAAGGAACAGTCGTACTTTCAACAACCCAAAGCATGGCCTAAATTTGTTTCGTTACGAAGATTGTAGTCCTAGGCAACTGGCAAGAAATTCTCAAAACTCATGTGTGAGTCGATGTCCATGAGTTTCGTTCGAAAATTCATTGCGCTGTCTTTGTAGACCATTGTTATTATTGTTGTTTTTACACTAAAGGAAAGAGACCTAATACGACCTGCATTAGCATGCAGCAACTTGACGTTTGAGTGGTTGTTATGAGTTTTGAGACGAAATGAGATTTTAGCGTTGTATTTGTATTATATTAGTTCGTGAAGGAGAATCCCAAGCATGAGATTCGGTTGCCTTATTCACACACGAGTTTATTCACGCAAGGAGTCTCAATGAATCAAATTTGAGAATGATGGTTCGAACACTAGTCCTATATCGAATTCGTTTTTGAACCTAGGTTGGAACTAGTTACAACCTGCAATACCCGAACTTATTGTCAGTGCAAACCTCAATCCTATACGACTAACAAATAAAACCATACACATTGACGTTCAACACACAACAAGCCGACTTAATTTTGATACGCGATTCAGTTTAGAACTGGATCAAAAACGAAAACGCAACTAGATACTTCACGTAGATCACGTGGCCTTTTGAAAATAAAAACATCGATTTCACATGGATATAAACTGAGTAGGTGTAAGAAACATAAAACATAATGTTGAAACATTTTGGTGAGTTTATATTTTGACATTCCGAATGCATTCGAAAAAACTACAAGGGACAGCCCAATGAGGTTGTTCGCAAACGTGACGAAGCAATGTGTAATGAATGTTATAATCATTTGCTTCAATATTTCCTCCCCATTTTTTAAATTTCTATTTGGCATACTGCTCTTGGCATAAGCTTGCTATATATTTTATGAATAATTTTGTAGTTTCATCGTCAAAAAGTTCCTGTATATTTGAATTCCACCATGTTTTTGGAATACACTTTTTATTTGGTTTGTAAGATCGCAGCAAGCCGTGCTTCGAAACTGACTTGTTTTGTTTTTGCTGCGTTGTTTTCGCGAAAAAAAATCAAACAATAATTCGTAATTTAACTTGAGCTAACAGTGAAATCATAAAATCTCCGCGAAAATTGTGTAAGCCGTAGTGAATACAATCGATTCCCTCTCGAAATGTGTGTGTGTCGGTAGTATTTCCTCGTTTTTGTTTTGTTTTTGTGCTTCGCCCCCGCACCCGGAAGTAGAGTTACATCAGCTTAGTTTTGGTTATTAGTGGTAATATCGTGACACGCGGGCATAATTTATTAGTTAAGAATGTTTTTGCGCTTTGTCGCGAGTGAATCGATGATTATTAGCAGTTTTGAAGCTCGATATAGAGTCGCCTCATAGCGGGGATTTGCATTATTGGCAGAGTGTGGAGTGAAAAAAAAGAAGACTAGTGCAATGTAGAGAACGGCCATTTGCTGGTCAGAAGCAACAAACCAAAACAACGCGCATGGGCGGGTGAAAAGCTTGCACATAATTTTAGGGGCATTCACCACGGGGTATACAGCGTTTTGTTATTCAGGTTGCATATCTAGCGGGCGGTTTAGCAACGTTAATTTTTGCGCATATTTAATCGCGAGTGCATGAAATAATTTACGAATCAACGTCGAAAATTGGGTGACATGGGTGAGATCTATCTGATTTTAACTATATAACAAAAATCTAATGTTCAAATAATACTAAATACGTGCCTGGTTTGCAAATTTAAAATTTCCAAATCTGGAAGTGTGTTGCAGAGCCCTTATCCAAATGATATCGGTAATGTTTACATGCGGGGCTTATTGTATGTGAATGTAACCTCGGAATGGGCGTGACTCTCCAGACATTCTGAAATGGGTTGGTGGATCTGCAGTAGAGCTATCACTTTCTAGCTCCCGGATTAAAGCTGCTTCCAATGGTCACTTGAATGATTGTTGTAAACACACACACACACACACACACACACACACACACACACACACACACACACACACACACACACACACACACACACACACACACACACACACACACACACACACACACACACACACACACAGTAGGGGCGATGACTTTTTTGAAGTTACCAAACTATGCGCAACACATATGTGAACAATTCGACTGCAGACACTTTTTGGAAAGTTAATATTTAAGGCGCTAAACAATTAAGTTCGTGATTTGACCATCTCCGACCATTGTGGCAGCGCACACATCCACTTGATATGTATTTATAAAACTCAATGTTTCGAAAGTAAAGGCAATAAACGAACAACTATTCTGCGCTTCACTTTTTTATCAGGTATTGTGATATTGAATCAGCTCGCTGTCGCTAGCCAAACTATAAATGCCTTTCTTTCATATGGAAATGGCAGTTTCTCTTTGAATATTATGTATTGACCCTGCATGCTAGGAAGAGAAAGATGATTTTTAGTACCGAATTTTAGAGTAGGTACCGAAACAACTATAAAAAAGTAACGATTTTCCAAAGATTGATTTACTAGCATAAGATTTCTCAATCATCTTGAACCTAGGTTTGGGTTTGTCGCACCTAAGATTCGGGATGTTATATTAAGCCACCATAAGCAATTTCAGGGACGTCATTCTCAGATTTGTTGTTGTTTTTCACATAATCAACACTTGTTACGCAATAGCAACTTTGAATGCACTACAATTGTATGTTCGTTTTGTCAAAACACATAGTTGTATTTTAGCATTTGTATATCAATCAATAATTATCAATGGAAGTAATCGGTTTTGTTTCACTGTTTACAGATAGAAGTCCTACAGCTTTGACTCCAACCCATCGTTTTTGTTATGCAGCGTTCTGAACTTGTGACTTTCGCTAAGGAACGTGGTGATGTACTCAATGTAGTTCCGTGATGAAATAATCTCCAACAAAACATACTTCGAGGAGAGTAGTCGCTTCCGATCGGGTATAGCAGTGCACCAAGATTTGTACGCTTTGGTAATTACACTTTCTAGCATTGTGTAGACCAGTGACCGGGTAACATACGCTCCCGGTTTATCTTCGATTGAAGCCCGATGCCGAATCCATTGCCAAATTTGCGAGCGGGAAATCTCAGCAGTGGCAGAATCTTCCACTGCACCATTCAGATAGAACACGCCGCTGCCCGTGAACCAATGGTAGATAAATAGAAGTGCAACCGTAATGTTGTTCCTAAAAGCATCGTAGTTGATATTTGTGTAAAATAAAAAAAACAATTAGCCTTACTCCAATCCTTCCATGGTAACGCCTCCTTCTGGAATTTTTACCAAACTGTATGCTGATATATGATGGACATCAGGAAGAACTCTGAGTTGATTATCACTCGGACATTTCTGTTCCCACAAGTCGTTTATGGCCCCTACCATTCGTAGATCGTATATCATGAAACCGTCTACTCCGGTATCGATTTCTACAGACTTAGCCTTTTTCACGCTTTCTATAATGCCTTCGATTCTGGAATAATCTAAAAATATTATTACTCTTTTCAGTGAACAAAACATTTCCACTCACACGACGTTTGACCCTTTTCCAGAAGGCAGAATTTTGGCTGCCATACCCCCCGTAGCCAAAGCTCCCCGCTTATGACAAATTTGGATCAGTAGTTTCATGTAGTTCTTCAGAAAGGGCTGACTCATGTTAACATATTTGTTACGATCAGGAATCATAAAATCTGACCGATCTCCAAATTTAGCAATGATACTCGCAGAATAGTCCCAAATGCCACAGTTCAGGCCGATTGCATGTTCTTTGATGGAGTGTAAGATATCTTCCATGCGGTATGCCGCGAGAATGTTTTCAATAAGTACACATGCCTTAATGGTTCCGCTGCGTAGGTTGAGTCGATGTTCGGTCCAGGTGAAAATTTTGTTCCATAACTGCGTTTCATTTGGACCCTCAATCTGCTTGAATAAGGTAAACCGTTTTTTTTTTTTGAGGACCTTCTAGTCAAAATGATACAATTACCTTAGATAAATAGAAATAAGGTCCTACTCCGAGCTCAGCCATAAGCTTTGCATTATGATACATCAAAATTGCAAAATCGAAGATCGGTCCAATCACTTGTTTTCCACCGATCATACAGTGATGCTCAATCATATTGAAAGCCCTTGGTCTAAGCATCAGTATGGGACAGTCTCGAATATTTGCCGGAGCGCCTGGCAGTCCAGCATGCACAGCTTTCGTTACATTGTACAATCCTTGTACCGTATTCCGCCAGGTAGGGCAATGACCGTCATCAAAGTCCACTTGGATACCTTGCACTTTTGCGTACAAGCTGTCGACAAAGTTGGTCGTGTTAGCTGGACTCACATCGCCCAGATCCAACTTTCGATTCCGCAACCTTGCCGGTAAATCGTTTATTTTCCAATCAAGTTCTTCGCTGTTGTTCCTAAACTCCGGTTTCCATTTGCCCTGCCTGATGTACAATTGTCGTTCCAATCTACGTCTCAACAGCTGAACGTTTGACGCCGAGCAGTGATGAAAACCGATAAGATATCATAATGTTATTGCAATTGTTGAATTCGTTATTCAAATTTGCTGCCTCACCTTTTCAACCTCGCTATCAAATTCGGTGAATAGCTCATGCAGAAAATCTAATGCACCGTTCGTAAATATTTCTCCATACGCTGCTTCTAATCGATGTGGTGCCCTTTCGATGCAAACATCTTTCAAGTTTTTCATTATTTTACGCGTTAATTCTGTTATCTCATGCAAAAAGTATTCTACACCCAGTCTCAGCGGTAGCTCTCAAAACAAGTTCCTCACAGGTCCCCGGTACGAGGTAAACTGGCGAACAGTGTTATCACTACGCTATGTGTAGTAAATAAAGTCAAGAAAGTGAACCATGTGGCTTTCGATGTGTTTGTTGCTTGTTTTGGTCTCGTGTGTACTAAGTTCATCCGGTTATAGACTATACTGAACGTTTGTTTTGTTGCCGGTACAAACACAGCAGAGGACGTAATTTATTCTTATTTAGTATTTGAAATCTCGGTTAGTACTAAGTTCGTAGTTATATTTTATATTGAATATGAACAACTGCTAAAAGTATATATATCTAGATCACTTTGTCACCAATAAATTGTATCTTCATTCTTTAAATTAGTTTTAATATTACGCCCATGATACAATCCCCTCCTCCCCTTGTAACAAGGCAGTAATTAATAATCACATCCCCTCCCTCACACTTAACGCAACACATAAGATATGTTATTTTAAAGTGACAAAAATTCTATAAAAACGTTTTCATAGAAATTTAGTTTCCCTAAAAATATAAATGTCAAAATATTGTTTTATTATTATTAAAAGGTTGACTTGTTTGCACCTGAACTGTTGTAGTACTATTTTACCTATTATACTCTTTTAATATTTGCAGGGCTGCAAAATGGAGAGTCGACAACTGGTTAGTAGCGTGCCTCCCCGCAACATAGCTCTGGTCCTCACAAGTTCCTACCTCATGCTTCCACGGGTCAAGAGATGACAAAGACCGCCAGCTAAGGGTTGCGTACTTAGCTGGTAGTGCAGCCTGGGCACTGTGTCCTTCTGACTTCAGCTAGATTGAGGAGGTGCGTGCCGAGCGTTTGTCCACCAAGGAAGTGCGGCTCAAACAGCGTATGTCCTGGCATCCAGCGGCTGAATAAGAAACGCTGAATCACGTCAACTATACCTTAGGTGGTAGCCTCACCAAAGCGATATAGGCAGCGCTAGGGTAAGGTAGTATGCTGAAATCTTACCCTACCACGAAAAATGGAAGTATTCTTTATACGGTCCTAAGGTCCTAATTTCAGATCACCCATGGAATTCCCAAGTGTTGTAGAATAATTTTAGATTATTTTTTCCCTGGTGGCTATGGTAATGCAAGTCCGTTTACAATTAAAGCAGGACCAGAATCTGCAGACATAACAAATATAATGGTTAGGGTATGTGTCCCTTAACTCAGCCTAATATGCAACGATCGATTACATTTTTTATCATAACTCATGAAATATAGTAGCTGTGAGCAATATTGAACTAGATTTACACTTGCTTAGGTACGTTTAATAAGAAGTTTGGTAGCATGTATCACAAAAAGTTACACAACTCATTTTATTTAGTCAGAAACTTTCGAGGGATATTGATGTATTGTGGGTCCATAGACACCAAATTGGGTCTTTTCATAGATGCAACTTCGTCCCATTCGAGAAATTTACTATTAAACGCAGTCTTCTACGGTTTTTTCTTGATTTTCTTATTAAAAGCATTGCCAACTGAATTAGCCACACCCCAACAAAAACCTACAAAAAAAAAAAAAAAAAAAAATATTTTAAAAAATTTTAGATATTTTTTAATATTAATTAGTGGGTAAATAAAAAAAAAAAAATATTTTTTTTAAAAAAAAATATTTTTTTCGGGGGGGAGAAAATAAAAAAAAAAAACAAAAAACAACCACCACAACATAAAAAAAAAAAAAAAAAGGAACGTCCATTAATTATGTCACGCAAAAAGTGACTTTTTATAACCCCCCTTGTCACGTTTTTTGTATGGACCTTCAAATTTTTTTGTATGGATTGTCACGTTTTTCCAAACCCCCCTCCCCCCTTACTGCGTGACATAATTAATGGACCTTCCCTAACAACATTTTTACTACGTAATTAATCCAACAGGCCATAGTTAGGTACATGGAAAATAAAATGTCCCTAACATTGGGTCTAAGGTTTTCTTGTTAAATTATTGTTATTTTATTGATGTGAACAGTTATTTAATAACGCGTGAATATTTTTGAATGAAGGAAAAAAAATGTTTTTTTCAATTTTTTTTGGTAAATTTTTTGTTTTTTTTTTTTTTTTTTTTTTTAAAAGTTTTTATTTTTTTTTTTTTTTTTTTTAAATAAAAAAATTGTACATCTAGGCTGCATTACTCGGTTAATCGGTTCAATTTAGCCAAATTTAGATCATTCGAAGATCATGCAGATAATTTGTTCAGCTTAACCAGCGAAGTCATGCTATCTAAAAAGTTAAGGAAATCGAACATTGCACGGATGTGAAAAACTATATAGTGATTAATAACGTCTCAATTCCTTTGGAATTAATCGGTAATCCCGATAGCAACATGATTTTGTTGATTATGGCTGAATTAATAACATATTTGGTACATAGGCCGAATGAAGGAGCTAGGCTAACATTACATCCCGTTACCCTATTATCATTTTATATTATAAGAGAACCTTCACAATATTTTTTATGCTATTTTCAGCTTCGCATTTGTGCATAGTTGTAAGTCTAAGCCCACCTAACTCACGTTATGTATATGAAACGATAGGATGGATTTTAATGTATTTTTTTCATGCATATTTAAAAAAATCAAAATCAAAAACTGAAATTGTTTATGATTCTACATTTTCTATTTGACAGGCATAAAGAATCATGTATGGGCCCAGTAGAGAATAAAAAGTTGCGGAGAATTCAAATTTCTTTTAATTTTTTTTTATTCTATTTTTTTTTATTTTTGATTCATGAAGTTTCCATTTTTAGGCAATGGAAACAATGGATGGCAATGGAATTTATTCTTCTTCTTCTTCAGCATTTCAATTAGCATATTGCTTGCTCTCAACTTAGTGTTCTAAATGCACTTCCACAGTTATTAATTAAGAGCTTTCGATGCCAAGTACCATTTTTGCATTAGTATGATTGTGTGGCAAGTACAATCATACGCTATGCCCAGGGAGTTCCTTAACGAAAAATTCTTAGACCAGACCGGGAATCGAACCCAGCCACCACCAGCATGGTGTTGCTTTGTAGCTGCGCTTTTACCGACTGAACTAAGGGAGGACCCAGGGCAATAATCATGCTCATAGGAAATTTATTTCGCCTTATTGTTTGTTTAAAATTTCTTTTCTATTTTGCTAGGCTGCCAGGTGATCAACTTTCTTTCATTAAATCACGCTAGAAATTTTCGTTATTTCAGAGTTTCAATCTAACACCGTTGCCGAAGAGACAAATAGCAGCATTTTATTATCATAGTACATTATTTAGTATTTCGCGAACTATCGTGCGATCAATGTCCTTAATGCCGCCTATAAAGTATTATCCCAAATCATCTTCCAGCGACTGTCGCCACCAGCAAATAGATTTGTGGGAAGTTATCAGACCGGCTTCATCGAAGGACAGTCTACAACGGACCAAATCTTCACTTTGCGGCAGATCCTCCAAAAGTGCCGTGAATATAGAGTCCCAACGCATCATCTATTCATCGATTTCAAAGCCGCATATGATACAATTAACCGATATGAGCTATGGAAGATCATGGACGAGAACGGCTTTCCGGGGAAGCTGACCCGACTTATCAAGGCTACGATGGATGGAACCCAGTGGTGTGTGAGGATATCGGGTGGATTATCGGGTTCATTCGAATCCCGCAGGAGGCTTCGTCAAGGTGGTGGTCTCTCTTGCCTCCTGCTCAACATTGCTCTTGAAGATGTTATGCGACGAGCGGCGTTTAACATGCGAGGCACGATTTTCAACAGATTCGGTCAATTTATCTGCTTTGCCGATGACGTGGATATTGTCAGCAGAACATTTGAGGCGGTGGCAGAGCAGTACGCCAGACTAAAACGCAAAGCAGAGAAGATAAATACGTCCGAAACGAAGTACATGCTGGCAGGCGGAACCGAGCACGACAGGACCCGACTGGGCAGCAGTGTAACGATCGACGGCGATGGGTTCGAGGTAGTCGATGAACTAGTCTATCTCGGCTCACTGGTTATTGCGGACAACGATAACAGCCGTGAGATCCGGAGGCGGATTATCAGTGGAAGTCGTGCCTACTATGGGCTCCAAAAGCAACTACGGTCAAACAGACTTTGCTCCCGTACGAATTGCATCCTGTACAAAACGCTAATAAGACCGGTTGTTCTCTCCGGGCATGAGATGTGGACAATACTTGAAGAGGACCTGCGAGCACTTGGAGTTTTTGAGCGACGGATGTTAAGAACCATCTTTGGTGGAGTACAGGACTATGGAGGAGTAAAGGACTATGGAGGAATACAGGACTATGGAGACGAAGGATGAACCATGAGCTCGCGCAACTCGCCGGCGAACCCAGTATTCATAAGGTGGCAAAAGCTGGAAGAATACGCTGGGCAGGACATGTTGCGAGAATGATGGACAACTATCCTGCAAAAATGGTGTTCGACGGGAATCAAGTTGGTACAAGACGACGTGGGGCGCAACGAGCAAGATGGTCAGACCAGGTGGAGCAAGACCTAGGGGGTACAAGATGCCCAAGGGATTGGAGAGGAGCAGCCAAATATTTAGTATTTCATTACAACCTTACATACATACATATATATACTCTTTTAATATTTGCAAAAACTATGACAATGGTCGTCTTAATATTTAAAGGAAAACAAGACAAGTGTGTAACCGTTTGTTACAGAATGGAAATGATTTTTATGATGTGCTAATTAATTTTAATGTACTGTGTCTTTACACTTTTGTTTGGTGTTAGTGTTGAAATTTTGTATGGAGCGTAGACAACACCCCCCCCCCCCTCCCCCCAAAAAAGTCTACGTGGTTTATGCATAGCCCCTTATTAGGGTAAAGTAAATATGTTTAGTATTGTAATTTGTAAGTAGGGATTTGTATGAAACTTAAAATTAATACCAGTTTAGTCGGGATAGCTAACATGTCAGTTCGTGCAACTTCTAGATGAAGATTCAGGCGGAAAATGGAAAATGGATTCTAAAATGAGACATAGGGTATGTGTCCCTTAACTCTGCCTAGTATGCAACGATCGATTACATGTTTTATCATAACTCATGAATTATGGTAGCTGTGAGCGATATTGAACTAAATTTACCCTTGCTTAGAAACGTTTAAGAAGGCGTTTCACAAAAAAATACACAACTCATTTTATTAAGTCATAAACTTTACAGGGACGGGTACTACATGTATTCATGGATGCAACTTCGTCCCATTCGAGATATTTACTTTTAAATGCTGTCTTCGTACGGTTTTTTTTTCTGATTTTCTGATTAAAGGCATTGCCAGCTATATTCACTCTACCCAACACATAATTTCACAAACGAACTAAACTACAATTACTTTGAAACATTTCAGCGATTTTCACATATGATTTACCGGTCATTCGTTAATGAAAACATTATAATTTACTCTACACAGATTTTGTTCCTTTGGTTCAGCCATTTGAAAAATATTCAAACACAAACTCATATGTACAGTACCATTGAAATTTTACCAATAACAACATTTTTTCTACGTTATTAATCCAACAGGCTATAGTTGGGTACATAGAAAATCATATGTCCATAACATTGGGTCTAAGGTTTGTATGTATGTATGTATGTAGGAAGCCACCAGGGCTTCAAATGGTGAGTTGACAACTTCGAAGGAGAGTGCGACCGACCTCTCGTCCTCACAAGTTCCTACCTCACGCCTCCACGAGCCATATGATCACAAAAGACTGCCAGCTGAAACATGGAGACGCTGGTTGGCGTAGCCTGGGCAATGTTGTCATTTTGACAACAGCGAAGTGAGGGGGTGCGACCTGTAAATCATATAATATAATTTTACATTCTCATATCAATTAATAATTTCAGTAGGCTTTGGAATCATCTTTGCATTACAAGACCATTTATCTCAAGAGCCTGGAGCAACATGACATGGATGAAAGGCTCAATTTGTTTCTCAGCATAATATTTACTTTAAATTTGCACTTCTGAAGATTAACTACTATATTCATTAAAGACTGGCATGCGCTTATAAGCAGTATAGGATTATATTTTAATATTGTGTTTAGTGGTATTTTTATTCGATAAGCCATTTATTTCCGAAACCACACTGGGCTCTTCGATCACTCCAATTGCTATCTTTGAAATGTAACTAGGACAGTATAAAGAAAATTTTCATCAACATGTCTTATAAAAAAATTTTCATTGATATTATATTTTTGATATTTGGAATGATTTGTTCTGTTTTCGGCTTTCCCAGAACTAGTAGGATATTAATACATATCTAATTATATTTTTTTCAGTAACTGGATTGGATTGGATGTCAGATATATTTTGTACTTACGCATATCATGTTCTCGTATTGACTTTCTTTAGCCGCTTTTTACATAGTCAAGTAATTTAATTTGTGTCTTAAAATTCCATGTAGGGAAACTGCCCCCATATTAATCTCATTGTTCCTATATTCATCCTACGATGAATCAAACAATTGGGCTGTTGAAGGCTCGGTTTCGTTTTCTAATAATGTTTGCTTACGTTAAATAACTACTACAAACATTACTAACTAATCCTTCAACTGCCCAATTGTTTGATTCTTCGTAGGATGAATATAGGAACAATGAGATTAATATGGGGGCAGTTCCCCTACATCATGTATTAATAGCATTTTTGTCTTCTATGATATCTTAAATTAATGGGAGGAAAGTAAGACCTTGTAAAGAACGTGCAAAGTATATGTATTTCACTTTTGATTCCTTTCATATTGGATCAGCCTATACGTACAAGCAGTGAAAGATGCGTTTGAAAGTTTTATTCTTTGAATATATGAAACAACATAGAGACTTTGTTTTTATGGTAAGTTATTTAAATTTTAAACAACTATTTTACTAGCAATAGTGAAAATTTGCAATATCTCATTACATTCACTAGTACAAATGAAAATTAATTGTAGCCGTGAAATTTCGTACAATTTGTATCTTAATTTTTTTTTAAATCATCATTTATGTTAAAAAATTTCCACTGTTCCTATAACAACTATATAACTGGGATTGGGGGGGTAGCCTAAGGCAGTCGAAGGATATGTTGACTGGACAAGGGTTCGTGGAGTCGCCAGTCCCTTGTCATGAGAAGACACGCGGCCTTCTGGCCGTAGTCTTCCGAAGGTCCTCATTGAGATCGACTGGCCCTGCTACACCAAGCCACCACGTAGGCTATTTTCTCGGAGCAACCTGCTGAAGATAGTCCTGCAGACAATCCTTGCACTGATGGTGGGTTCTCATCACATCACATCACATCACATCAAAAAATACAGAAGTGTTATTGTATTCTCGCATAACATATCATAAGCGCTGGAAAGCCAACCATAATTTAACCTTTTTTCACGTTGATTTACCTACGCAAAGCAAAACTTCCGCTAGATCGAAAAGGCGTTTCACTGTAGCACCATTTGTAGACACTGATGAATAACTCAAAGTGAAATATTTATCAGTTTGTGTTGTTGATATCTCACAAAGTTTGAAATACACATTCACTTTCAACCCCAAAAAAACGCAGCTTTCTTTGAAGTCTCGACGATATGTGGACATCTTTTCTATCCAATGTTTCCTTGCATTGGTGTCGTGCAACTACTCAACATGCTGCACGTATGTGTTGTAGTTTTGCACTATGTTTATACAAATGCTTTTAGGTTATGTCCGATTGTTTTCATTCGGTGTTTATCTTTTACCAATGATAAAGGAGTTTCGTGCTGTGATGATAAAAAAGTTTTTGAAAGGTGAGCGCCCGGGCACTATTTTCAGAAATTTAAAAACCTCGGAGTAAAGCCGTATTTTGTGTACCGAACCATCCGAAGGTACCGTGACACCTGCTCGTTGAATGACCGGAAGTGATCCGGTCGTACTCGTACGGTGCGGACTGCACGAGTTGTTAAAGTGGTCAGGGAACGGATTAGGCGAAAATCACAGCGCTCTGTACGTAAAATGGCCGCAGATCTGAATGTTTCGAGATCGTCAATGCACAATATACTGCAAAATGACCTCTGATTCCAAGCTTTCAAGAAACGTAAGGTTCACGGAGTTTCGGAACCTTCCAAGCAGAAACGACTCGAAAGAGCAAGTCTGCTTTTGTCGCGGCACGGTGGGGAAGAATTTATCTTTTCCGATGAAAAATTATTCGTCTTGCAACAATCCCACAATGTCCAGAACGACAGATTGTGGGCTCTTTTTTCGAGAACTGTTCCAGAGAGTGATAGGAATATTCCACGGTTCCAAAGTGCTGCGTCAGTGATGGTTTGGGGAGGAATTTGCAAGCGAGGCAAATTACCACTGGTTTTCATCGAAAAAGGCGTTAAAGTGAATGCCGTATATTATAAAACGGAAGTTTTGGAGAAAGTTGTCAAGCCATATGTACAAGAGGTGTTTCGAGATGATCACTATGTGTTTCAGCAGGACGGAGCGCCATCGCATACTGCAAATCTTGTTCAGGGCTGGTGCCGAGAAAATTTGACCGACTTTTTGGACAAGAACGAATGGCCTCCCAGTTCACCAGATCTGAATCCCTTGGATTATTTCGTATGCTCATACATGCTGGCGAAGTTGAATGACCACAGGGCTTCTAATATGAACCAATTCAAAACCGTAATCAAACGAATTTGGGACGAAATGCCGATGGTAGTCGTGCGTGCCGGCTGTGACGGTTTCGAAAAACGTCTGGAGCTGGTCAAGAAGGTTAAAGGCGGTGTTATTCCAAAACATATGCTGTAGTTGATCAGTATTATATTGCAATATAATGGGTAAAGTTATCAATAAAATCTGGATTATCGATTTGAAATAAATAGAGTATGAGAATATATTCGACACGGTGTATAACTCCAAGAAGGCCTGGATGACCCAATACCTGTTTCATTGTGAAAATGCAATGGAGAGCACGGGCTTGAACTGAAAGCTCTTCTTGCTTTAGGCAACTGTTCAGCTCACCACGATGGATGTGATCTCAAAAGTGATGATGGATTGATCCCGGTCATCTACTTGCCGCCGAATGTCACCATGCCAATCCATGGATCAATCCGTTTACAACTCAATTAAAATGCCTTATAAGAGAAAGTTGTTGTTAAAATTGGTTCTTGAAGATGCACATCCTCCTTACAACTAACGATTGAAAAATATATCGGCAAGCTCGTAGAATGAGGTTTCTTCTTCAACGATCACGAATTTATGGAACACATTGAATGTAGAATTCCTAGGATTCGAGTATCGTGAATCATCGCCTTTTGAAGATGCAATCAAAACCTCAAGTTACACATATCTGCTGCAGACAAAGCCACCGGAATCGAAACAAGTGAGAGGGACGTGGAAAAGCAACCTACGGCTACAATGAGACTACAGGCAGGACACAGGATTTCTCTAACGTCCTCAATTTGGTGGATGATGTAGTTGATTATGTCAAAGAAGACCTTCAAGAAATCACCATTACTGAACTAGATTACTGCGAAACAAACTGATTGAGTATAATGTTTAAAAATTGGAAATATCTTTCTTATCAACATGCAACCCTAGCAGTGGACAACAATTTCTGCTAGAATCAATGGTGTGAAGAGAAAGTATCGATAAGAGCACGGCAGGTAGTGAAAATTGAATAGAGGTAGTTGAAATTGAGCGTCCCGTTCCCCTTACCTACCCCGCACTAGGGTAGCTAGGCAAGAGATTGGGTGCTCTTACGGACCTATCAATACTTACTCTTCACATATTTGGTTCTAATGTGTGGCCCAGTTAGAATATACATTAACAAAATAGTATTCTGTTTTAACTAAAATGTTCGACTTTATGTGAACTTTAGAGGGAAAATACAAAAAAATAAATAAATTAATCATCTCGATATCGAAGAAAATTGCGGACTTTTCCCGGAATACGTTTCATCAACCGGTGCACACCATTCTCATCCATCGTTTTGGCAATCTTATTCCACTTGGTTCTCAATTCATTGATGCTTTTGACGACACTGCTCAGCTTCCTCTTCATAATAGCCCAAAATCTCTCTATTGGTCTGAGCTGGGGACAGTTTGGTAGGTTGAGTTCTTGCAGTATAAACTGAATCCCGTTGGTTTCATACCACTGTAGCACTGTTTTACTGTAATGACAGCTTGCAAGGTTTGGCCAAAACATGACAGGTTCATTGTGGGATCTGATGAATGGCAATATTCGCTTATGGAGACATTCCGTTCTGTGCAGCTCTCAATTAAATATTTTATCAGTGATGAAAACCTTGGTCTTCCTACCACAGCTACAGATGCCTTGCCAAATTTATCCACAAACACAAACTTGAATTTGGCAGGAACATCTCTCCGAGCCGTAGCCAAGTAAAATATGTGTCCCGGTAGCTGTTTGAAATCGGCCTTTACATAGGTTTCATCATCCATGAGGAGACAGCCATCTGATCATACAGTTTTCTGGCATGGATTCTGGCCACATTGTTCTGCTTTTGATCCCTATTTGGTTGTCTACAGGCACGGTATGACTTGAAACCTTCCCGGAGACGAATCCGTTGCACGGTACCGCGTTGGGGTTTGCCTTAATGTTCTTGATGACTTTGTTCCACAGTTGACGGTTGACAGTACCCGCTCGACGCTTGCACAGAAACAAAAGCGTTCACGAAAAAATAATCCGGAACCCACAGATATTTGTTGCGAGGCGATTTTTGTCATCCTAGAGAAGATGCTCGCTACGTCTTTCGTCACATTTCTGCTGCAGTGATCTACAATTCGGGTGAGCTCTTGTCATTATGTCAACCATTTGATCAAATTTAATTGCTTCTTGCGAGTAATGGCGCTATAAACATAAGCCAAATGAGGCTAGGACTATAGTTAATGCTTAAGTCCCAACCGTTTGAAAAGAAATGAGTATCACTTAACCTTCTTAGACTAGATGCTCCTAACGACCAGTTTTACATAAATTTTGTTCTGTACACCATTACCTAGGTTCCCCGTGTCTTCTTAAGGAAGACACAAAAGTCATCATGCTTTGGAGACCCCAGTTTAGTGAAATCATCAGCGTGCATTCAGCGAATCATTCATCGTCAACTGCCTACAAATATGCACTTGGTTTTCATCGTCTCGCTGAACTGCTCACATTCGCCCCCTTCTGAAAACATCGTCTTAAGATTGGTTTAATCGTGATTACCACGGTCGAGCATTGACGTTTGCACTCCTCGTGTATGAAGCAACGGTAAGTAATTCGTTGAAGGCATTTCATGTCACAATTAAACGGAAGCAGTTACTGAAACATTTCTTCACGCAATAATTTCCACGAAGACACTCATCGATCGTTCACATGGCCAAGTCCATGCAACCGTTTGAGATAGGGAGGATTTGGTATCTAGCTTAAGAAGACACATGAAATCCACGCAGCCTTCAGTAGATATCAAAGCAAAATGGAAATGAATATTCAGAGAGTATAGTTAAATAGAATGCCATGTTCGGTGAACAGAATACAAATTTATTTCTAAATGGTCGTTGGGCGCATCTATTCTAAGAAGGTAAAGTGATGCTCCATTTCTCTTCAAACGGTTGGGAATTAAGGGAATTTTAGTTAATTCTAGTTCCCATAAGGCTTAGTGCCATCATTCGCTATCTGAGAAGAGAATAATGTTCTTATATAAGAACGAGTGATGAAAGAAAACTTCAGATGTCTTGGATTGTAGCAACATCATTGCGTTACTTTAATATACACTTTATTTATCATTATTTAATTCTAGGCTTCGCTCCCATGCGCTGAACTGGCCGGCTTGTCGTGCCGCAAGGGCTCAGTAGGGATTCATGGTCAAGAACCGAAGCTAAGAGTCAGTTCCCCTGTGGAAGTATCACATCAAGTAGTTTTTCCACCTGCTACAGAGGATCGTGTGCCTGGAGGTCACATTGAGAATTTTACTGTTCACATTAGGTTCGTAGATGCAGCGCGCTTTGGGATCATTCTTGCCTTAGATCCATCCTAATAACATGGAAGGACATTACGAGAATAGAGGCAAAATACATTTTTTATCTTTTGCTTCGTTAAGAAGTGAAAGTACATAGTTGCATATAAATTGGTTTCAGGTTATCAAAATTTGAGATGTACTGTCTTTTGTATGAGGTATCAGATCTTCTAGATCATCAGGTATTGAAAAATAATTTTAAATTTTAAATTCATTTTTTTCTCATTGCTGTCGTACATTGTCTAAATTTTCAGAACAATAAAGAATGCGCAAGTTTGTCTACAATTGCGACAAAACAGCAGTCAGCACACATGCGTTTTTCAGTTCATATTATAATATCCCTTCCCTATATATATTGTCTTATATGACATTGTTTATTCATTACCATGACAATTCATCTTTATCATCATCATTACCATTTTTATCATTACTTTTTAGTTATTAAAACCATTCTCCAAGATTTTAATGAATTGCTGCTATCGCTGAAAATGAACAAAAACGTGCTTAAGCGCGGAACCACAGAACTCTACACTGTAACACTTTTCAACATTTCTTGCCTTCAGGATCAACCGAATGAAGATCAGATACAGAGACCGAAATTTTCGCCTACTTGAGAAGAGAAACGTCCTTTTCCACCCGCTTGGAGAAACAGATGAGAATGTGAGAAGCGAGAGACTATTATACACTCACAGCAGTTTTCGCGAGAAAAACAACAGCGATTTATAATTTTCGGAGAGCATGAGTAGCTGATAAATCGTTTCTTTTTCGGTGGTTTCTAGATGCCGATAATTATTTTTCTCTTACTTTGTGACACCTGAAAATGCACCAGTCTTACTTGTTTGTTTTATTCTGACATTATTATTCGATAAAAAGCCAAATTTTCTTCATGTTGTGGGCAAACAACAATTTGTATATTTGAAGCAAACTAAATAGAAGACACTTCTGGTTCATAATGATGATGATTATGATGATGATGATGATGATGATGATGGTCCCGCCTCTTACCCCTACGATTTTTCGATTTTTCTATTAGATAATTTATTTAACAACAATTCAAACCAGTCAGGCAAAAAATGAACGAACTGATTTCATCTACAGATATAAACTTCTTCAAAAACTGTTATTTGCTTCACAGTGATATTATTGTGAAAAGCTATTGATATCAACCACAAAAGTTTGCAAGTATTCCCAGTGATCAGGAAATACTATTACAATTCAAATCACATATGATAAGCCCAAAAAAATTTAATTATCACAAGGACGATTAAAATTTTATTGTATTCATATGGTAAGAGCACCACTTTAGCCTCACACATCAAATGGCTGGAGTTAAGGAACATGGAGGTTTTTAACTTACTACAGGTGAAAAAAAGAAATCAATATCATTCAGCGTTCATCTTGTGATATGGAGCGGTTCAATGTCAAGTAAAAACACTGAATATTTTTCGTTAAAACGGAACACTTGCAATAAAACTTGCTGCTTCTCTGAAGGCTTCGAGTTACCACTTTTCTGTAATTTATTAACGTGACTTTTACCCATTGGGCAGTTCGGCAAGGAAAAAAAATGAACAAATATTTGAGTATAAATAATTGAAATGACATTTCTGGATTTACCACTGATCTCTTTTTAGCGCAATAGTTACTACTTAGAGGCATTCATTGCGATACACCAGATTATTTTTTCGTACGAAGTATGCGTACCGTGTACAAACAATTGTACAAAAATAGGGGAAAGTGCTCTAATTTGGGTCTATGGATCTAAAATTTGGCCTATTGATTGCTTTTATTTTGTTTTAACATAGATATGTCAGTGAGACAATACTACTGTATATTTCGGATTTTCAGGGTAAAAATAGTGAATTAAAATTTACTTCGAATTTAAGGCATAGGCCGAATTCTAGATCCAAAGACACACATTAGAGCTTTTTCCCCTAATTCATGCTATTTGGAGAAACCGTGCAAAATCTTATCCGGCTGTTCAGTGACTGGTAAAAAGTAATGGAAATAATGGGGGTTAAGTGGTGTTGAGGGGTTAAGGAGGATCAAAGGTAGTCAGTGGGGAGGGGGGGATCAAGGGGCAGTATATGGAGGTCATGGGTGGTTAAGGGACAGTTCATGGGTGCTCAAGGGGGATCAGAGGGTCAAGAGTGGTCAGTGGAGGAGTGGGGGGTCAAGGGGCAGTCAAAGGAGGTCATGGGCAGTCAAGAGACAGTAAACGGAAGGTCAGGGGGCAGAGCTGGTCAGGGGTGGTCAAGGGGGATCAGGGGGGTCAGAGGAGAGTCAATGGTGGTCAAGGGGATCAATGATGGTCAAAGGGATGTCAGGAGGCAAGTGGCAGTTATGAGCGGTAAAGGGGTCATCCATAACTTATGTAAAGGATTAAGGAGGAAGGAGGTGGGTTTCAACATTTCTTACAAGGGGATTTTCTTATATGAGATTCAATTGTTAGATTACTATTTTTACTTAGTCAGGTTTTAGTGGAGACGGGGTTATCTGAAAATCTTATATCGTCTTACAAAGCGCGAGTGAAGGGGTCTAAACATCACTCACAAACCCTTATAATTTGTGGATAGCCCCACGTCCCCTTTGAGATGCAAAAACGATGAAAAGTATGAATTAAAAAAATACCTTATGCAATGTTTATTAAAGAATACAACTGCCTTGGTAAATCATCTAATTTTTATGAAAATTTCATAGAAAATGAAGTAGTGGGAGTTTTTTATATTTATCATTTTTTTTCTAAGTCTTAACGCGATTCAATCCTTGTTTTGATTCAATGACTTTGCTAGAGCTGTTTGAACAAGATCTTTGTTTGATCTTATCTTCAGAACATTTTCCAGGTTAGTTCCACTGATGCGATTTCTGATCTTAGTGAAAACTAGATTGAACTGACTGAAATCTCGCTCAACACTGCATTGTGTATCCGGTGCTCCCAGTATTATTCCAACATCACCCCCACACCCCCTCCTTATACTTTGCTCTAATGATGAAACATTTGCAGCCACTTGAGTTCCTCTACCAATCCTCTGAGAAAGGAACTCGTTCAAGCTGAACCGAGTAGTAGACGTGATCGCTGTGTTTTGATTTGGAGAAGACGGTGGACTAGGCACCGGTTCCTCAATAGGCTGGATGAACAGATTATTGAGTTTTTGATGAACATGGAGAAGACATTCCTGAAAATATAATTTTTATTATAAAAATGTAAGCCCCACTCAAAGTATTCCTTACTATAATGTTTTCCTGCTGCTGTGACGAAAACAATCCTGAACCACGGAAGGAGAACCTGGGGTCGATATATTGTTCAGAAGGGAGAATTTCCGTCGTTGCTTGGCATCCATTATACTGGTTTGAAACATATTGGACTGAATGGATGCCACTCAGCCAAACGCTGTCATCCAGTGTCCAATAAAGTCGCTGAAGGTGCAATTTAGGCTTTGAATTGCAATGGTACAATCGTAAAGTGGCTCGAAAGTTTCCACGTAAGCACGAAAGGTAGAGAAAACATATTACACAAATTATACCCGTTAACATTGTTTGACAACAACTAAACAAAGAAAACTGTTTATTATTCGATATGAGCTATCCCCCGAATAGTGCGGTGAGTGGTGCCTTCCACACATCATAATTTTTCGGCTGTCCATCCAATTTAGCTGCTATTTTTGTATGTGAGGTTAACCATAAACTGGTCCCCTGCAGAAAATCTGCTCAATTAGTTGGAAAACAGTCAAAAAATTGCAGTAAATGTATCTCTCCACCCACCGCGTGATTCGGGAGATTCCTCTACTAGTATCACCCGCTCAACCGAATACTCACCACACAGCCTACCACCCAACATCACCCCCACACCCCCTCCTATCACCTTTAAACACACAAACACTTGGCTTCGCCTTATTTTAGGTTTTTGCTCCTCGTATACGATCTAGGTAGCATGTTTTCAGTGAAAAATGTGACATGAGAAAATATTTTCGTTGAATTTTGGAGAGCGATATTTTCGCATATGCAAGAGAGAGGATGATGAATTATCGGTGAAAAAGGAGAGATGAAAATTTGAACGGTTCGCTACTCATCGACAACCTGCTTGAGAGAGAACATGGTTTTCACCCAGCTGAGTGAGAATTTCGATCTCTGATCAGATATAATATATACGAATGCTTGTAGTATTTTTCATTTACATAAATACAGGGTGCGGCAGAAAATAATGCGAAAATGTTCAAACTTGAGTATTGGGTTAATTCGTGTAGCTAGTGACTAATTTCTGTCGAAAGTGTATTTGATTATGTTTACTTTCAAGTGCTGCATCCAAACATTCTATTTGTTTTATTTCAAATTCGTCAAAATTTTCGCGAAATAAGTGATCACCAGTTTGTTGCTCGCCCAGAAGAAGCTGAAAGAGATTGCCAAGGTGGTAGGGTGCCATTTGGCAACAGTTTACCGCATAAAAAAGTCTTTGCAGTATGGTCCTAAGCAGCGGAAGCCGGGAAGCGGACGTCCGCGCTTTGCACGCACGCCGAACGCGATCAAATCGGTCCATGCTAAAAATTTCTCGCAACCCGGTGCGTTCCATAAGAAAACTTGCAAAGGAAGCCAATACTTCGGAGAAATCCATGCGGAGAGTCATCAAAGAAGACCTGCATGCATCTTCCAGAGCCAGAGCTAAACGCCACTTGATTACGGACCGGGTCAAGGAACTACGAGTGATTCGTTCCAAGAGATTGCTTTCCTTGTTGATAAAGGAAAAAATGATAATTCTGTTCTCCAACGAAAAGTTTTTCAGCATCGATGCTGTGGCCAACAGTCGCACGGACCGGCTCATTTCATCGCAGAAAATGAAATTTGGCTTGGTGGCGTCCAACGGTTTGAAAATGCCGCCTGTTTTCATTGATGCTGGAGTTAAAATCAATACCGAAGTGTATATCGGTATTTTAAAGAACCAAGTGCTTCCCTGGTTGAAGGCCAACTTCTCCGAGGACCAAAACGTTGTCCTAGAGCAGGATAGAGCGCCGTGTCACACGTCCAATCGAACCCAACAATGGTTGAACGATAACATGAAGTTTTGGTCGAAGGATTTGTGGCCCCCTAGCAGTCCAGATCTTAATCCGTTGGATTATTCGATTTGGGCATATGTTGAAGCACGAGCCTGCAAAACATCACACCCTAGTAGGAAAAAACTGAAGTCAACCATAACATGCACATGGCAGTCAATGTCGGAGGACTACGTCTGAAAGGCATGCTCTGGCTTCCGGCGTCGGCTCGAGGATGTTATTAATAAAAATGGAGGACACATTGAATAAATTTGTTTAAAAGGACTTTATAAAGATAACTGCACTCGAAAATGTTGATATTATTGCTTGAACTAGTTGAAAATGGGATTTGAAAGAAATAGAACAAATTTTCGCATTATTTTCTGCCGCACCCTGTATATACACAATTATATAAATATTTCATGGCAATTGGAAGGACAATCAGGGCACCCAATTAAAGCACTCTGGATGGGGAGAGTGGGAATGCCAACTCCCTATTACTAACAGTTTGTGAATAGAGGGCGGACTCTTCTCCCCGCCCATTTGGGCATCCTCATGTTAGACAGCTCGCTCTTATGACCAATTATTCAATCATGTTCTTGGAAGGATATTCTTTATATCCCTGTGGAAACGTATAAGGGATGTTGCCTTTTGATGTACCCAACCCGTTTTTGGCCCTTCATACAATGGCATGATTGGGATAATCAGTGGTTATTAAAGCTTGATCAAGTATAACAGAGAGGAGCCCTTTGCTGTTGGACTTAGTTTCCGTGCTACAATGGGTGGTAGTACATATCATACATTATTAAATTCTAAGCTTCGCTATCTGAAACAATAGATTATGCTTTTTCATAAATTTCTTCTATTTTTAACTTCACTTTTTTTCTATCTAATGCTAGCCTTTCCCAATCTTCAAAGCTAGAGCCTGACATGAGCTAATCATGTACGAGAAAAAAATCAGGTCGCTTGAATTTTCAAAGCGAAAATCTGACTGTAACCTTTTCGCTGCGGAAGTGGTGCTGCACGCTATATCATCAATTGATATTTAATACAGAGTTAGGAAAACCGCATATGAAACCCGGTAGCGAAATTCCCAGCTCTAAGACTTCTCCTCATGTTCCCTATAGAACTCAGTATTATAATAGTGACCTAGAAGCTCATAGGTGATAAGCTGAGAAGCCATACCTCCCTCTACAAGCACTGACAATCGATCAGTACCGAATTGGCTAAGGCTCGGACGAAACCTGGCTGAGCAGTCAGGACCATTTCAACCTCTATCAAGCCTCGAGTGACCGAAAGTCCTTATCCGGGGTTTTTATATGCCAAAAAGTGTTATTAGTAAAACGAGCATCCAGATCCGTCCAGTGTATTCCGAATTTCTAATCTGGTATGTTGAATCCGCTACGCTTTGGTGTAAAAGTGTTACATGATAAAATCAGCCAAACATTCGGCTCAAATCCCTACTTAACATGACATTCGCAGCCTGGCCAGCCCCTTCAAAATTAAAACCACTAACGTCGTATTCACAATAACCCCGATTTATAACAAACTTTTTGACGTAGGACTACGTCTGTGTTTTCAATACTGGGGTACACGTTCGAATTGCGAAAATTTGGAGCGTCACGAAAAATATATAGGTTTTGAACGTTAATAACTAAGTCATTCCACGATTGATTTCCAAAATGTTTGCACCAATCGATCGGAACATTTTCTACGCTTCGATTTAAATATTTCAAACTATTGATTTTTAACATGCAACTAATAAAATTAACGCATATATGAAGTGATGTCCTATAATATCGATTTTCCATAGTAAATTTACCAAATACACAGTACTTTCCGCGCACAGACTTCATATTTAAGTAAGGAACGTCTCCTAGGCAGCCATGAATGTTATATAACGGGTACACCTTCGCATTTTGATTTAGTTTTCCGGCGGTCGTGGAGCTGTGCAGAGTAAGATCTGCAGTTGGACGAGTAGTCGCTGCCCAGAGAGGCGTTGGTGCAGTTGGCTGTTGTTGCCGATGCTCCCGTCAACTTCGCTGCGAGAAAGATGGCTGCTGAAGCCTACGAGTTGGCGGGAAAAAGCCGCCCGTGAAAACGAGACAAGAATCAATCATCCCACGTCACCTGCAGATGGCCACCCGCAATGAAGATGAGATGAACCAAGAAAGAAAGTCCAAGTTCAATCGCGAACTGTTTCTCCCCCGTCAACTAAATCCGTCCTTTTCAGGACGACCAAATTAGTTTGCCAACTAAAGAGCTTATTTGGTTGAAATTTTCTCTTGTGATGTTTGAAATTAATTTCAATTACCGCGCCCCGGCTGAACATAGCATTAATTAAACGCCGCTTCCCGTAGTAAATGACAAAGAACGTTGAAAAACCAACGAACGAAATTCTAGAACGGATAATTCGAACCGAACTGCGACACTTCAGACCGACCATGTGGTTGAGTTCGTTGTAGTTCCTAGTTGTGCATAGCGGATTGGTTGCTGGCGGTGGCAAGCAAATTAGAAATGTTTCGGTTAAGAAAATCATCCGTCTAGCGTGTAATAATTAAAACTAATTATTGTGGCGCAATAATTGAAGTTCGTCCCCTTTGATGCTATTTGTAACACATTGCCTTCGTTGGTACCGCCTTCTTTCGTGCACTAGCACCCGATGCTTTTACCTAACAGCTTTTAGCAGAACATTTTGATTCAGTCTTACGACAGTCGTTAAGTTGTGCAGTGGCTGTAGGATCGCAGTAGGCGGCGGCGAGCAGTCGCTGCCCAGAGAGGCGTTGGTGCAGTTGGCTGTTGTTGCCGATGCTCCCGTCAACCTCGCTGCGAGAAAGATGGCTGCTGAAGCCTACGATTTGGCGGGAAAAAGCCGCCCGTGACAACCAGACAAGAATCAACTATCCCACGTCACCTGAAGATGGCCACCCGCAACGACGAGTAGCTGATCCAAGAAGAAAGCCCAAGTTCAATCGCGAACCATGTGTCTCCCCCATCAACTAAATCCGTCCTTTTCAGGACGACCAAATTAGTTTGCCAACTAAAGAGTTTATTTGGTTGAAATTTTCTCTTGTGATGTTTGAAATTAATTTCAATTACCGCGCCCCGGCTGAACATAGCATTCATTAAACGTCGGGTCCCGTAGTAAATGACAAAGAACGTTGAACAACCAACGAACGAAATTCTAGAACGGATAATTCGAACCGAACTGCGACACTTCAGACCGACCATGTGGTTGAGTTCGTTGTAGTTCCTAGTTGTGCATAGCGGATTAGTTGCTGGCGGTGGCAAGCAAATTAGAAATGTTTCGGTTAAGAAAATCATCCGTCTTGCGTGTAATAATTAAAACTAATTATTGTGGCGCAATAACTGAATTTCGTCCCTTTTGGTGCAATTTGTATCACATTGCCTTCGTTGGTACCGCCTTCTTTCGTGCACTAGCATCCGACCCCTTTACCTCATAGCTTTTAGCAGAACATTTTGATTCAGTCTTACGACAGTCGTTAAGCTGCGCAGTGGTCTTAGGATCGCAGTTGGCGGCGGCGAGCAGTCGTTGCCCAGAGAGACGTTGTTGCATTTGGCTGTTGTTGCCGATGCTTCCGTCAACCTCGCTGTGAGGAACATGGCTGCTGAAGCCTACGATTTGGCGGGCAAAAGCCGCCCGTGACAACGAGACAAGAATCAATCATCCCACGAGATGAACCAAGAAAGAAAGCCCAAGTTCAATCGCGAACTGTTTCTCCCCCGTCAACTAAATCCGTCCTTTTCAAGACGACCGAATCAATTTTCCAATTAAAGAGTTTATTTGGTTAACATTTTCTCTTGTGCTGTTTGAAATTTCCATTACCGCGCCCCGGCTGAACATGGCATTGCTTTAAACGCCGCGTCCCGGAGTAAATGGCAAAGCGCGTTGAACAACCAATGAACCAACAGATCCATAACTATCTTCTACGCGTTAGAGATAGTGGCCCTCTCAACCATCGTAGAAAGTACAACTGGGGCCGTATCATAATTAAGAGCCACCAAATGCTTTCTAGAGAGTGTACAATAGAATTGTCTTGGCCCTTTTCAGGACTGACTTAAATCAATTCAGATCTCCACGTACCATCTCACGAACACTGAAATCAAACGTATAGTACATATAAAAAAGCAAAACAAAACAATGGCTGCACGCATACTAGAAGAAGATGACAGCCGAAATCAAATAGCGAATTAGTTTTTGATCCAGTTCCAAACTGGATTGGGTATCAAAATAGGGTCGGTTTGTTGTGTGTTAAACGTCAGTGTGTACGGTATTATTTGTAACTTGTATCGGATTGAAGTTTGCACTGACAATAAGTTCGGGAATCACAGGTTGGATCTAGTTCCAACCTAGGTTCTAAAACGAATTCGATAAGAGTGTACGATGTTGACATTTTTTTTAATAAATATATTTTAAATTCCTTGTAAGAGTCGTTGATCAGCGCAAAATGCCTCTGAAGTATAATGTGCCGGACTGTGTTGTTTATGTGAACAACAAAAACCACAAACTGTTCAAGGTTCCCAAAGTTGATGTTCGTGCCACCGGCACAGGAAATTTTTGGAAATGCGCCGCAACCAGTGGAAACGAAATTGTAAGCTACCGGCAGATACAGCAGAGCATCATCGAGTTTGCGGCCGCCACTTTGTATCCGGAAAGCCAGCCAACCCAGATGACATCAAACATATCGATTGGGTACCAACGATAAATCTCCCCCCGCAGCGTAACGTATGTTTTACCCTGGCGAAGGGACTTAATGCTATCGATAGTTCTACTACAGACACTACAACCAGCTATCGTAATGATATTATTACAAAACCGGCCAAACGCTACGTAGGAGGTTCTTCTAATGAGCCGGGACATTCTGGAATGAAGAACGATGCATTTTTCTCTGACGTGTGCACGCGAACCAATGACACCGCTGAAGACGAAATCATAAAATTGACTTCGAGTGATGCAGATGCTGAGATGATGGAACAGTCATTTTATTCTGATGTCTGCACGCAAGCCGACGGCAACGCTGAAAAAGAGATCCGGGGTTTGAAACAAGAACTATGCTGTGCCGAGAAAAAAAAACAAAGATTCATTGGAGAAAATAATACGTTTACAAAACTATGCAGACGTCGCTACAGAGAGCACTCGTTTCTCCTTGGGTTCGTTAGTCATTGATGATAAGAAATGTCGCTACTATACTGGCCTAAGCAGTGGGCGAATATTTGAAAGATTCTTTGATGCACTGCAAAAAGATATACCAGAATTTCGCGGGTTTCCGAAGGATCAGCTACTGATTATGGTGTTGCAGAAAATGCGACTTAACGAGGCATTCTGCAGCCTGGGCTACATTTATCAACTTTCTCAGACCACGATCTCCGAGCGGTTCTATGCAACTATTAATGCTATGTATCCTTTCATGAAGGAATTGGTGCGTTTCCCTCCACGTAATGTTTTAATGAAGCATATGCCCCTTGCCTTTAAAAAAAAATACGGCGATAACGTCACAGTCATCATCGACTGCTTTGAAATGAATATGGAATCGCCTGATCCAAAAGCCATGGCAGCAAACGCGAATGTGTATTCCTTTTATAAACGGCATAAAACCGTCAAAGTGCTCATAGGCATTAGCCCATCCGGTGGTATAATCTTCGTGTCCCCCACTTTTGGAGGTAGAATTTCGGATAAGGAGATCGTAAAATTATCTGGATTTTTAGATTTTTTGAGAGAAGGATTCTAGCCGATCGAGGTTTTTTGATAGCAGATCTTCTACAAACGGTCAATGCCAGTGTGTCTTATCCTGCATTCAAGAAAAAAAAACCGCCAGCTGGAGCCAATGGATGCCATTCAATCTAAAGAGCTATCATCACTTCGTATCCATGTTGAGCGTCTGATTGGTGTTCTTCGTCAAAAATTTTTGATTCTTTCGGATAAGCTTCCAATATCCATGCTGGAACGTTGGAATAACGGAATGCTTGCTATGGATCAAATCTTGGTAATTTCCGCAGCACTAGTAAATCTTTGTCCTAGTGTGGTTAAATGATTATTTATTTCTTCTTCTTTCTTTCTGTGGCTTTGTTTTCTCTCTTCTTTGGCTTTGTTTCTTCCGGGTAAATGATATTATTCTTCTCTGGAGAAAAGTTCTGGAATGATAAAGTTTTTGAAAAAAAATGTCGCCTTGTCTTTACAATAATTCCAAAAAATATGATTCCGCTTAACCTCAAATATAAATGTTTGATTTGGAGACCAGATGTAGAAATATCCGAAAGATGCTTGGGCAACATGGACCTGCATCAGAGCGGTAAAAATTTATGTTTGGTTTGGCAATACCTATTATTTTTAATATACCTTGTGATCAAAAAAGTTCCGGTAATTTGAAAAAAAAAACGCATTTATTTCAATTTTTAATTGATATCTTTATTATCGCCTTCAAAGTACTCGCCATTAGAGGCAACACACATATGCCAGCGCTTTATCCAATCATCCATACATTTTTTATAGGCCTATGAATGTATGGCTTTCAGTTCTTCCAGCGAATTCTTTTTTATCGCATCAATCGATTCAAAACGCCTACCTCTGAGCGGAATTTTCAGTTTTGGGAAGAGAAAGAAGTCGCACGGGGCAAGGTCTGGTGAATATGGTGCTTGTTTGATGGTATTGGTGGAGTTCTTGGCCAAAAATTCACAAATAGTGAGCGCGGTGTGTGATGGAGCGTTATCGTGGTGTAAAATCCACGAATTATTGCGCCACTATTGTGGCCTCTTCTTTCGAACGCCCACGCAAACCAATTGTAAATAATACTCTTTGTTAACCGTTCGACCTTCTGGAAGGAATTCAGAATGGACGACACCGCGAAAATCAAAGAAAACGGTCAGTAAAACTTTAATTTTGGAGCGACTTTGTCGTGATTTTTTTGGTTTCGGCTCATCTTCGGCGCGCCATTCGGACGATTGTTGATTGTGAGATATCAAATTCATATACCCACGTTTCATCACCAGTTATGATGCGTTCCATGAATGTGGGATCGCTATCTGCGTTCGCAATCATCTGTTTAGCGACCTCAACTCGATGCTGTTTTTGCAAAAAATTCAGCTCTTTTGGAACAAGTCGTGCTTCAATGCGTTTCATGCCCAGAATTTCCGTCAAAATGTGTTCGGTCGATCCAAATGAGATATCAAGGAGTGCAGCTATCTCCCGAATGCTAATTGAGCGGTTTTCCATAACTAAATTCTTCACGGAAGCGATGTTTTCATCGGTAGTTGAGGTCGATGGTCGTCCAGAACGCGAGATTTTAAATTTTTTTATTTTTTTTTTATATATGGATCGATTAAATTGAGCAACACATCTACCATGTCTGTATTTCCCCTTGCAGAGTAAGGACATTTGACCTCCACCGTTATGATTCCATGACAAGAACAACGAAAAATGGCATCTGGAGATGCACCTAAGTGTGGATAATCTGGTGATATTATCAATCCTGATTTATGTTTCGTTAGGTCTTGGTGTACGCCTGAAACTGCAAACTGCACTCTCTTCATGCCTAAGACCATATTTCACAGATGATGAAGAAAAGCTCATCTGCTCCGGATAGCACACTCTTTTAATAAGTGACAAAGATGGTTTGACCAAAGAAGTATTACAAACGTCCTTCAAAACGGACGCGGTGATACGGCCGCTTCGAACCGAATTCCACCACCTACACTTGCTTTGCTCAACGGTGAGTTTTTCAATATAGGAAATAGCTTCCGGGTCACGAGGCAATCGTTCAAAAACTCCCTCAGCAATCTTCCGAAGCTCGCTGTGACTTTTGGTTCGGTTGGCACTGTTGAATAGTCGTTGCAAAAAGAAGTCATGGATCGTCTGCTTCACACGTTCATCCTCCTTGCATGACAAACATTTAAAATCAAAAGCTGCATCGCCACACAACTGCGCCATGGCTGCTACTTCAAACCCATCTTCTTGAATCAGATTCAACAAGTCTTGGCATCGCGAATCGTATGAAATCGCGGATTGCTGAACGGGATAATTTCGCGTTATTTTCCGTCCGAAGTCAATTTCAGATATCTTTTTATAAAGATCTTCAGTGATGGCACTCGGGGGCTTCTTCCAGTAAGCCGGGAGATCGGTGACGGATAGCTGAGAAAATTACACTTTAATTAATCTGATTTATACAAGCATAATGGCAATCACCTTCTTTTCGAAAATGGCAATACGGATTCCATCGAGAGCAAATAGCGTTGCACCTATGTGGCTACAGGCTTCCATAATTCCGATGGCACAAGTACAGTGGGCCGCTACTATAGTGCCTTCTTCGCTCACGATTATCCACGGCTGCAACGGTTTCTCGTTGAGTGAAAACGAGTGGTGTACAAATCCGTGAACGACATGGATGTTTTGTATTTTTGCTCCTGCCACATTTTTCACCCAACCGTTCTTATAGTAAAGGATTGCGTCCATTGCCTTTGAACAATCCTTCGGGTTACCGGAAAAATGGCAAGGATCCAAAACCAAGAACTGGTAAATTTTGGCAAATGTCACATTCAACGGAATGTTTTTTTGGGTCACCTTGATACTGTATGGATCAAGTTCATGGCAAAAGCCTTTCTTTTGCTGGTATCGAACCGTCGCTTCAGAAGAATCCTAGCAGTTGTTAGAGATAATGAGGCTTATTAACTTTAAAAAATTTGGCTTCCTTGTTCTTACCATTTTCCATTACGTTTGACAGCAGTTTGTTGTGACTTGATTCCTTAGTCAATCACACTAACATTAACTACAGTATCCCGCGGCATCACAATTACTAAAAAAGGTACCCCGCGATATCACAACTACCCAAAAAGGTATCCCGCGGTCTCATGCACATTATTGTGCATCTGGAGAACTCTATTAGCGGATGGCCCTGACGTGTATGGGAATTAGATTGCTGCTTAGTCCTACGTCAACTTTGCGTACAATCCCATTGGGCTGTCCCTTATAGTTTTTTTGACGGTTTAGTAGAAACCTCAACACCAGGCCTTTGATGAAATAGTTGCGTAAATCCTTTCGAATCATTTTGTCAGCCGTACACGGAATATCGTCCAAGAAGACGCTATTGCAAATGACTCGGAAGGAGCCATGTTTGAGAGTTTTGAATCCTTTCGTCAGTGTTACATTTACAAGTTCTTCAGTTTTTGTAGTTTAGTCCGTCGGTGTGTCATTTATGTGCTCTGAGAGTCTTCCGAAGCAGTTTTCTCGATCGAAAAATAAGAAGATATTGTATTCTTCCTTGTGCGTTAGAATTATATAGCTTTACTCCTTTTGAAGCATTTCACCAGCCGTGTGAAGATCATGTCGTCTATAGAGACGCTGTTGTAACTGCCTTCCCTATTATAAAATTATCGAGAATGAAGCCGCTATAAGATTGTTTGTATACCATTGTTATAGTGTGTGGTATTGTTAATATGGCTCTTTGATGTGAGGCTTAACAAAATAAGACTAGTACCACCTTCCTAGTTTTAATAAAACTTCTACTCAGTGAATCCAACAGTCGATAATCTTGAATACATTGTCTATCAATATATACCTGTCTAGCTAGATTATGACTTAAGCTTGGCTACGGCTCATCATATCAGGAAACGCATCAGGTGTTGCAGCCAAGAAGAAATCCCACATAATCATCACTGGGGAGAGAGTTTCATCATACTGCAACAGCATTCAAGGCTCCAAGAAAAGACGTCCGTTGGATCACATCTGTAAAATCAGTGCATCAGTGCCAGAAATGTGATGCGACATTGAATAATAATAAACAACATTGGATACCATCATGACAGGATATTTCTTTGGTTGCCATCTCAGTGCTGATGGTGTAGGCCCATCCTTGGCGTCCAGATCACATATCAAAGGTGAGAGACTTAGAACCAGTGTTGTAAAAAGTCATTTCCTGCAATTGAGTAAATTTATCGATAACTTGGTTCAACAACTGAATTTATGAATATGGTGTATGGTAAAATTTTAGCTCTTGACAAATTCTACAACTTTGTCTAACAGTTCCCTAACTGGCATATAGAAAGTGTTATATTCACTGTTATATTCAAATGATATTCAATGATGAATATCATTTGAATATTCAGATATTGCGCTCTCACGGCTTTGGTTTTACAGTTAGAACAATACATTGTGAACCAAATTTATGAAAACAATCAAGCACAACAATTTCTTCATATGTGCTATCGTGAAAATCAGCTTCTGGAACGAGTCGTTGGCAAATTTAGCGCATCGGGTCGAAATGACTATTAACAGCACTGCTTAGAACACGTTAAAACTTTAATTTTTCGAACGATAAACGATTTCGCTTGTAGAGAAACAGGAAAGAAAACGTGACAGCTCACACAATACTTGCATTATGCTAATGAGAAGTGCATACATGAAGAAGGTTTTCAGTCATCTGTAGGGTAAGAGTATGGTTAAATTCATAATGATGTACAGATTTCATTAAATCAAGATTTTACTTGCAGTTTACAGTATACATATTCGAACACAGTATACATATTGGTTACTATTCTAGTAAAGTACAATAGCTTATCAATCATCGTCGTACAATGCAAATGGAATTAAATCAACGATTAACGACAAAACACGACAACTTCCGCCGCGAATATTGTGTTTGCTCCATATTGCCTTTAAGAAAACTGAGCTGTCAAATTAGCACCACACGCAGCACCAAGTTTTCGACTACACGATTGTTGTTCGTGGCTGACAGCAGCTACAGTCTTGTGATTTAAATGGATATGCGAGTGCTTTCCACTTGCACCCGTTCAGAGTCATGGACATGCTGGATGGAACAGATACAAGATAATCCAATTGGAAATAATTGCAATTCAAGTTTGAATGTTCCAACTGGAAAGTTTAGTGTAAATCATATCTACTCTGTCAAATATGATCGTTGAAGTAGTAATTATAAAATAATTTATAATAAAATAAATGTCTTAGCACAAAAATTACCCTTTATTCATTGTAATGTGCCTCGAAATATTACAGCTCAGTCTCAGCCTTTACGCCTTAGGTCTGAATAGATTAAGATAAGATTTTTTATGTGAAGTATGAAGAGAGCCGTCAATTATTGATCATTATTCTTTTATTGCTCAAACGAACACGAACAAACAGTCATAGGTTTCAATATACAATGTTAGTAAAACATCACCATGCAGGAAAATTAAAAGTTCACTTACAGATGAATATTTCAAAAAAAAGTCAAATGCACATTGCCAAACGCACCCAGCAGTTGATCGTTTTCCCACTAGGCTCGCATAAGTTGTCAATTTGACATTTCGCTTGACAGCAGGACGCTGGTTCAAGTGAAAATAATTTTCCTTCGTGTTTGCGTGAATGTTTTCGTTGCACCGAGAAGATTAGTTTTGTTTTATCATTAAAATTCACCTATCTGGCTCTAATTGACAATTAAATTGTGTAGGATCTAGAATGCTTTAATCCGAGAGTGGTAGATAGTTCAAATTTTGCGACTGCATTTCACAGTGTGGCATATCGGTTCGTAGTCGTCTGATAGAATTCTAAGACGCTTACATCTGTGTGTTCCTCCGTGTTATCAGTGCAAACGATCGATAGATATTAATCATGGAACATATAACCACACCAAAGGTAAGTGGAAGTGATATTATTCGATAGATGTAATTTTCATAAATGTGGAATTATGAATTTTAGTAATTTTCCCATAAAAGGGACATATATTTGTACTGTGTTCACAATTTACTCCGTACAGTTCATAACATTTTTATTTCAATGCTATTTTTGTGTACATATGGCAAACTTGCATACCTGTGGTTTTGCCCTATTACATGAGCCTTGAAGCATCATTAGTTTTCCTCGGTTTTTATCGACTTGTTAATTGTTGATGATACCAACGAGTAAACGATTATTTGTTGATGTTTTTTTTTTAATCTTTGGTGAGATGTTTGTAAATCATGAAACATCACATGGATAAATTTGAACAGTTTTGAATCATGAACATATTAACAATTCCTTAAACATTTATTGACTGCTAAGTAATTTGATTGCTCACAAAAAGGAAATAACTCCATACAATTGCATTCAAAAATACATTCTTAGCCCATTAATTGAATTTCAAATAAAAGAAAACAAATAAAATTTTACTCGTTTCAGGTGACATGAAGAGAAATTATTGATGTGAATTGATCACAACCCATCAGGAAAATTGTGAAGCATGAGTCGAGGCGCCCAATGATGTGGTGGGGGTGTGGCATCTGTAAAGATGACAGAACATCTTGTCGACGTTCGCCTCACGCCATAAGACTTCGAATTGTTGTTTTGACATGTCACATCTCCGCCACATCAGTGGGCGCCTAGACTTAGACTATCGTAAGGCGATGATAGACATTGTTCATGAACAAATAGCTCAATTACATTAGTTTGAAACGATTTTGCTCGCAGTTGGCATTTGCTTACTTTTTGTTGTTTAAGTGATGACCACCAAGAGTGCTTTGATTTTACTATCGAAACCAAACTGATCCTGACGAATTGGAATAACAATATTAATACTCATAAAATATACGACAGCTGAAAATTCCAATCCAACGCAAACCTGTCAAAAAAAGGTCTGCGACTTGATTAGAATGTTCAGTGCTGGTGTCGTATCTCTCGTTACAGCATGAGTAGTACAAAAAGTATGGCTCAATTTAGGCTAACTTTGGTTTCGAACAGGGTTCGGAAAATGTTAGTTTTGATATTTTGTTAAATGATGAAACTGCCGTTAAATTGATGTGAGCTTTAATTTGAAATAAATGATATACCATCTAATGTGAGCTCATGGTACACGATCGAAGGAGGATAAAGGGGCTGTGTCATTTTGCCAAAGCTCATTTTGCTAAAGATGATTTCGATGATTTTTGTTGTTCTATGTCTATGTCGTTCTTTCCAATTGATCTTTTGCCAAAGCAAATATAAACCACAGCTGTTCACAGGTAATAAGTAATCCAATCCATGTAATTTTGAACGGACAGCTTTCAAACCAGCAGTGAAATGCCGAGTACACATTATTTCATTTACAGCATGTTAAGAATATTTGTTTATTCGAAGGAATTCTTGCCTGAAGATGTTATTGTATGGAGTCTGTGCAGTGTTTTGCATGGTGGCCCTGAAAATTGCATCTAGTAATATTGCCTGATATTCCTCGAGGCTACCTAAAACTGCAGCCTGCGTACGATGATCATCTACATTTATATAGTACATATAGTGTTTATGTCCCAGAAAGAATAAAAACGATTGAAAATCATTTTGTTTTTGAGGATCATTTTTGTTTTATTTTGGTTTTTTGAATCATTCTCTATAACGTTCCCTCTCAGTAGCATTTAAAAATAATATTATCGTTAATCATACACACTACCAAAATGTCAAGTAAATTTCTGTCCGCTGAGACCGACACATGCAAGCATCTTTTAGCACATAAGAATGAGTTGAAAGAGATGAGAAAATAAATTCAACCAAACACATTTTTCGTCGAATTGCGGATGTGTCAGTTTCAGGAGACATAATTTTACACGAAATATTTGTTTACGTTCCGTGACTTTTTACAAACATGAATTACTTCTCGTGTAAAATTCAAAACTTCTCAGTGTGTATGGCAAGGAACGCACTTTTTCCCTAGCGCTGCTCATCAGACTCCTTCGCAATATTTGTAGACACTTTTTTCCAGTCCTTCGCAAATTTATCTATGGTATCTGCTGCTTTAACATGTTTCCTTAGATATTCCTTGTTCAGAGCCCATAATTTCCCAAATGGTCGGGTTGAGGACAGTTCGGAAGATTCAAAGGTTTCGGCACGAATTGAACTTAATTGGCTTCGTACCATGCTGTGATGCTATGGTGGATATACGAATCAGTTCTCATTGTCTCTGATGTCACGCACTCGCAAATAGCTCTCCAAACCATTGCTTTTTGACCGGATTTCTGGGTAAAAATTAACTTATCGGCATCATCGACATAAGGCATCATCGACATAAGGCATCATCACACACGGTGTATTATTGATTTCCCTGAAGCGTCTTATAGTCAAATTTTACATATGGACTGACTAAAAAACAAACAGGCAACACATTTTTTCTCATAGCATGAAATAAAAAGACAAAACAAAAATTTGAAACAACTGTATAATTTAATTCAAGTCTTGCTCTCTCAGTTTAAATACAATTTTTTGATTTTGGATTTGACTTCACGCATGAAATCTTGGACAGTAGTTTTGTCACATTTTCTGGAAGCCGACGACTTTTCGGAGATGCTCACATCTTCATCGATGACCTTGGTGTAAAATTGCAGTTCTGAAAGCGTTCTGGACTCCTCTTTCACATATGTTTCGTCATCGATGAAAACGGAGGCAGACGGTCGTTGCAAAAGTTATAACTTTCTGGCTATGCCTTTTGCCCTGGATTTTTGCTCAGCACTTTGTTTTGTTATTTTCCGACGTGGCTGCGTAGCTGGTTCCCTTCTGTTTACTGAGCAGATCTTCGGGAGTTCAATCCCAGGCCCGCCCCCTTCGATGCCATTTGTCACTTGCCTCTTTCTAACACCACTAGATTTAAAATAAAAATCAGTCCACTGCGCTTTCATTGATCGCATCACTTACCACAGTGCATCAATGATCTAAAAATAACCTGCCTCACTAGCACAAAACTATCCTTCCCTTGACAATTGTGAAGACGCAGAGGTAAGCACGGTCTCTAACCAACGATTGTCAAACTAATCATCCTTCCCCCCTCCCCGAAGACCGTGGGGACCTGGCCGGCGCCGGATCTATAAATAGAATGAACTAGTGAACTTGTACATTGAAAATGTAAAGCTACTCCCAAGCTCCATCTATGTGGTTCTCTGTGCAATTACACCAGTTCTGTTCAGCAACGGAGTAGCAACTACAAAACGCATGGCCTTTTTTTTTTTTAAATGTATTTGTTTTGTAATTTCTGCTGTTGCGTTTCTCGATTCTTTGCATCATTACGGCGGTACCAGCCAATTTGGCCAAATCCCGAATCAACATAGATATGTTCCGAAGGATTAGGTTAACTACATCCCGATCCAATTTTTGGGTCAGCTGGACTTGGTTTTCTTCCACTTATTGGCAACTCATCGATCGAACGTGTAGTATTCCCCGGAATGGTTGATAATAGATTTTACGCTGTCGTTATGAATTCCAAAACGTTTCTTTATTTTGTTCATCGATACATCCTTCTTGAATTTTCCCAGGAGTTCAGGAGCTGACTAAGCTGTTAACGGATGAACGCGTCGAGTGTAGGTAGACTCAGAATGATAGTCTTACGCGTGTAGGCGTGAAGGCATCATAAGCGTTGCCAGTTTATTTTCGATACAATCCTTATGTTTCATCATCCATGACAATACATGCCGATTTTCCACACAGTAGATCGTCGCTTTCGGTCCATTGGTCCTGGTTTTCGGCCACATTTCGATGCGTCCGCAAAGCTACAATCCTCACCAAACTTCCGGATGGCATTTCAAACTGCTCCGATACCCACACTTTCCAGTTTCGCCAGTTGACTTAGTGAAATATTGGGAATAGAGCACCATTTGTGCACAATCTGTTTACGCTATTCGTGAAAAATGCCTCGTATTTTGATGAATTCTTTGCAAAAATCCAATGCCGACACACAAACTTGTTTTTGAGAATGTAAACAAAGACAAACAGTAAAAATTAACTGTCTTACGTCATCCGGTTTCGTGCAGTTTCGTATACAAATTGTGCTTATACTTTCTGGGACACCCTATAGTTGTTGGTCCTCTGTATAGGGGTCAGTACTGTAAATTATTATTCGACTAGCTGGGTTTATTAAGCGATAACTCGTTTCAGATGTTGCACTTCTGATTAAGGTGTGTGATCAAATTATAGCGCTTGGTTAATTCTACAACTTTGACTAACAGTGCATTGCCCGAACTGTTATATCGAAGGTGTTAAATCCAATATTCGTTGCAATATTCAAATTATATTACATCTTGAATATCATTTGAATTTTTCGATGAGTATACGCTGTCACGCCATATATTTTAGATTAAGAGCACTATGGAATCCACAAGCACTAGAAGGATCGCAGCAAGCCGTGCTTTGAAAATGACGTGTTTTGCTTTTGCTACGTCGTTTTCGCGGAAATAAAATTGATTCAACTAAAATAAATGGTGATATTATAGTTTTTTCAATTGCTCTACGTAGGACGTTGTGAATGGAATCCCTCTCATAGTATGTTATGGTCGTTTTTCTTGAGATGGATTGTTTTTTCCAAATTTTTATGTTTTTAGTGACCCGCTCCCGCATCCGGAAGTGCTTTCCAGCATCAGATAAGGAACATTGGTGAGGTCGTTTTATATTATCAAAAATATACCTTAACTGTATACATACACGCCAGGCTCAAGAATTTCCATTTTTGATTCTGGAAGTGTGAAAACTCTTCACATATCCATTTGATGTGTGAAGATTTTGATGCGGGGCTTATTGTATATGAAGATGACCTCAGAAAGTACGTGTATGAACAGGCATTAGGCTAAGTGACCTTGAACGCACGCACACTAAAGCGTCATTTAGATCACAGGAGTGCAAGTAAGAAGGAAAATCTTTTGGAGGAAAACAAACCATCATTCCTCTGCATGTGCCAGAAAGCGTGAGGTGATTAAACGTCAAAAAGCCAAATTCTTGAAATGGGTCGTTGGTCCACAAGCACTACACTATGCACAGCTCAAGTAGTGTGATTTTTTGTTCTATAGAGTAGATCACAGTGACGTCACACCTCAGATTTGACAGATACTGGTGCCGTTGTGTTCAGAAATTCCTGTGTGAAAAACAAGGACGGATAAAAGGGTATAAGAGATAGCAACAGCCGTCGTGTCACCCGTCCTTGTTTGTCACACACAAATTTCTGAACACAAGGGCACCAGTATCTGTCAAATCTGAGGGGCGGAGTTACGGTGATTTGGTCTATATCATGCACATAAATGGAGTGTCGATGGTTGACGCTGCATTGGGGTCAACATTGGTCCATTGGGGTCTATGAGAAAGCGTTTCTGAACGAAACTGACTGTGCATTGTTTGGAGTTATCTCCGCATGAGAAAGGGAAGCGATCACCGATCGATCCTTGAGTTTGGTTATTTCAGCTGCGCTAGAACTTTTATAGGCCGAATGACACGAATGGCTGAAGCCGGCTCCAACTTCTTTATAGCAAGCCACGGTTGGCGTAGCGCATACATATTGACTATTATCGCTGTTTTCTTTGCAAACCAGTTCTGTGGCCTCTGAAAACAAAATAAAAAAACATATAAATCGAAACTCTCATAATCGTTTGATAAGGAAACACTTACAAACACAAAATCCATTATCTAACACATGTAACACATGTAAACAAAATGTAATGTCATAGGCAATTATTGAAATTTGACAATTTCACTTCAGTTCTCGCACTCAAAACAAAGAAGGCTTAATGCATTACTATATTAAAATTAAGGATGTTTATTTAACTGTCAAAGTGTTGTTCGTCTTTATTTTCCCTATTTTAATTTGGGTGTTTTTTATCATTTTAAAGTAATTATTGGAAATGTTTGGAATTAAATGCAATGGAACAAAAATTCTCTTTGCATTAATGAAGAAAAAAAAACCATTTGTTTAAATTTTCCGCTGTGTATTATTGCTCCAGATGTTTTTTTTTCTGCTGCGAGATCCGACGTTTCCGTCTGGCCGAAAATGGTAAGACAATGTTGCCCTACTTTCCCATGCGCCATAAATTGAACGATGAAAATTAATCCTCTTTTTAGCATTTTTGCTTCGAATACTTAATGCATTCCAAGTGCACTTTGAATCAAACCTGACTCCAAGGAATTTAAAAGATTGCGATTGGGTTTTTGCCCAAAAGATTATGTTGTAAATGGACTGCGTACCACTTTCGAGTTAACATTACCAGTTCTCTTTTCTGCGGTGAGAATTCTATCCCTAGATTCCTAAGAAGATAAGTTATCTAGAGAATTTTGCAATGGTCCATGCAAGTTCACGGCATGTGAGCCTCTTAAGGAAATGCTACTAACGTCAGCAAGTTATCTTATCGTGCATTGTTCTGCCAAACAATTGTTAATATCCTTACCGAAAAAGTTATAGAGAAGGGGACTGAGGCATAAGGCTTGAAGCTGGTCCATGAATATTGTCAGTTGTACAAGTGAAATGTTCATTTGCTTTCCTGACAACAAATTGTGAAAAAAAATGTTTAATAATCTGGAAAGTCTGTATATTTACAGATTATTTGACAGGATTTCAATGGAAGCCATATGCTCCTTATGCGCAAAGGTCAGTTGGATATCTGTGGAAAGCAGCGCTAGACAATCATTTGTTCCTCTGCTCTTACGGAACACAAACTGTGTATTTGAAAGCAAGTTATTCAATTCAACCCAGTGATTGAGCAATCGAGGGATCATTTTCTCCCACAATTTCCTAATGCACGAAAGCATACCAATCGGACGGTATGAGTTATGATTAGATGCTGGATTTCTAAGAAACATCTCAAAACCATCCAGCTTTATTAAGTTTTATCAAAGTTTTATGAAAGCCACTCAGTTTGGTGTTATCAATGAAAGCCTCTCAATTTGATTATAAATCAATTTGGTTTTATTATGGCACCAAGATATGCCAATAGTGCTACCGGTGGTTCCAAATCGCACTTGTGACTCCATCACAAGTCTGTTATGTCAGTTTGAAAGCTACACACCCCCTACTACCCCATATATGCCCGCTTTCCCACACCTTTGGATTGTCACAAAGCACCTCTCACTCTCATTGCTTTCGTCAATCGGAACGTCAAAAGACACTCACCCGAAAGGGTTTTCCATAAATGGGGCAAGGGAATAGGCAAATGAGGGAAGGAAAAATAGGTAAATACGGCAAAATTCGGGTTTGCTCGTGTCTTATGCTCTGACGAATATTGTCTTATGCTCTGGCGAATATTGGCAGGCATGAGATCAGAACGGTCGATATCGCATAACGGAGTAGCCACAGTGCGCGTCGTGCTAATTTACCCAAGCTTAAGTACGTGTGCATGTCCAATTAGGGGTTAGTTCTGTTAGTAGTGTAAAAAAAAACATTAGTACAACCTGGTTAATGTGCCATTGCGGGTCATCTCACATATCAGCAAACTACTGCGATTAGGCTCGGTAGTAAAGAAAAAGGTCCACAAAGGGCCTTTTTCTTTTATTTTGTTGGCAGCTTTGTCCTGGAACAACAATTGTTGTGTCTCGTCGCCGGCCATTTTGCAGTTACCCCATCAACCTGTGAGCAGACCAGAGACAACACCTGGTCAGCAGAAATCAGAACGTGAACCCGCGCTGTTACGTTTCCATGATCGAACCGAAATCGCCAAGAGCAAAATACGATAGTAAAACTATATCACCCTAATGATCGTAGCCGTTGATGATGATGATGATGATGATGATGATGATGATGATGATGATGTAATACTACCATCTATTGCAGCAAGGTAACTTTCCATAGCAGTGGAATAATCTGAAAAACGATTTGATCAGGATTCTATTATTGTTTGTGATCATCAAGCTCCTGTATGAAGGGCCAAAAACGTTTGGGCGGGCCCGTAAGCAGAGACACTTACGCGAAACCCGCGAATATAGGGAAGAGAATCTCCTTCCAAAAGCAAGTTCACACTCACAGCACTAGAATCGAGCCCTCGATTGACAGAATAAACCCAATAGATGGGGTCGAAGAGCCCGCCCTCGTTCCACGAAATGTTAACAATAGGGAGGAGGCAGTCCCATGCTCCCTATCCAAATCGTTTTACTTGGGTGCCCTGATGGTCCCTCCCTTTCCCCGTTATATGTTATTTAATATATAATATATTTTGTACTGAATTGTATATTTTGTATTGAATTTAAAACCATTTTGCCTCCATTAAATACATTAAACGCCAAATTGGCATTTAAAAAAGTCATGTGGTTTGAAAAAATGGCAAAAAATGACCAAACAGTTTTGTAGTTGCCATTGCGATGATAAATTGGCGTTTAGGCAAAACTGTGATTTTTGCCAACCGCCATATTGAAATATAAGAAATAATTGAAATGAGGAAAGATAAATGTACCAAATTTTAAATGTTATGCAAATGAACTGTAGATCGGAAACCAATTACGGAATTCTTTAAGATAACCTTTTTGAATTAAATTAATTTTCAGGAAATGTATGATTAATTCATCGTATACATTTGTTTTTGTTGTTGTAAACTCGCATAATTTCCGAGGCGCATTGATTTTCGGCTGTTATATTCAATAAGGCGTGCCAATATTCACCATAAAACTAAATGCGCATATGATATCAAACAAAATTTTCCTCAACACTAGAACTTTTTTCTTAGATAAGGCCAGTATAAACGTAAAAAGTAGAGAGGTTACGGAATTTTGTTCAATATTACCCAACGGAATTTTGACAATTGATCTGCATGGGGATAATCGAGCGGAATATTTTTCCGAAAATAAAACTGACAGCTCCCATTAGTTTGCGTGGAAACCTTACAAATTACAATTTTATTTTTCGTTTTTTTCAGGTGGATACTGCAGCCGAAATTTCTTTTCGATTCTTTACTTTTCCGTTTTAGTGAACGAAATTTAACATGGGTTTGGGAAAGAAAAAGAAATTTCCTTCGAACATGATACCTATAGGTATACCTATATTATTTACTGCTAAATGAATCAGAAGAGAGAATAATCGAACAAAGCAGAACAACAAAAACCAACCACGATATCAAAGTGAAGTTTGAAAGCTGTGGCTATTTGGCTACATGCTGGTTCTCATGACAGCCAATAGGTTTTACGAAGGTTCACTAGAACATTTTCAAAATCTTTATGGTCTTATAGAGGTTTTATTCACTTGTTTTCAAAACCGTCTATAGAGTGAGCCACTTTGTACAAATTTTGGCTTTAAGGAAGCAAAACAGTTTTGAATGCAGTTTTATTAACAAAGCCTTAAATTGTTACTTGTGTTAACAGGCTTTTGAATAGCTATTACTTTCACCTGTCTGCACCCTCCAAGTCTCCTGTCTCTAAGCGTCTTTTAGCGATATCTGGGAGATTTTTCAGGAGATTGAATTTTATCATATCGCATCCGGGTGAGGAGTTATTTGATGATAGTAAAGCCGTAGAGAATTCCAGCATTGTGAATGGTTTGTCCAGAGAGTCGCTGCTTTTGAAAAATATGTTTTGCTGGAACAAATTCTGAACAGACCTTTTTCTTGAAATCGAATGTCCATCGGTTGGAGTATTCATCACTCTCATTAGAAGATGAGCGGTTACACATATTGCGAGCCACCCTCCGTAAGGTGGACATTGTGGTTTCTTGTGAGTGTCGCTCAACAAAATTTCGCCAAAACCCGTTTCGTTTTTACTTTGACAAGTTGTTTTAGCTTTGTTTCAAGCTTTAAATTTCCCTCGATGTAAGTGGAAGTCATATGACTACGAAAACCTTTGAAAGCGTCAGATTTTCGCAAATACTATTGTGTGCGTTCATCGTTCCACCCAGGTGTGTCTGGTCTCGTTTTGAAGGGTGCACTAGGAACTTTTCTTTTTTGTGCTTCAAATGAGCTTTTGTAAATCAGATCGGCAAGGAATCGATATTCTTCAAACGGCGGAAGTGTATCGGCGGATTCAGTATCGATTATTACCGCTGTTGCATATTTTTGCCAGTCGATGTTCCTTCCCAAGCAACAAACACTTTTTTTAACGTTTGAAAATACTTTTATATGACTAGATTTGGTTATAAAGAAGCTTACTCAACATAAAAGCATGAAGATGTGTTACTCGGGTTGTGAGGTTGAATTGAACTCGTGATGGCTCTGAAGGTTGAGGAGCACACTTAATTAAAATGATGGTTGGTAAGTGATCGATACCATGGGAATCATTGATGACTTTCCACAGACAGTTTATTGAAAGTGATCTTAAACAGAAAAATAGGTCGAGTCTACTTTCTTGAGCAGGAGGTTTAGGTATGTGTGTTGCTTCGCCAGTGTTCAAAAAAGACAAATTGAAATCGACTCATAAATCGTAAAAAATAGCCGCTCTAATGTCATCGTAAAAGTCACCCAACCAGGACCATGGGAATTCATGTCACGCAGAATCAATACTGGGGACCGTAAAATAGAATCTGAATTCCAGAGTTGACTACGGCTGATGGAAGTTCTGGGAGGAACGTAAACTAAAACTATGCAAAGGTCTTTATTCTTTGCAGTTACTTGACAAGCGACGATTTCGACGCCTGAAAGAGTTGGTAGAGAAATTGTGTAAAAAGGGTAACACTTTTTGATCCCTAAAAGCACTTTTCCATAAAAATCGTCTCTATCGAGGCGTATAATGTTAGTGAAAGTTGAGTTCATTTTCTGAAGAAAGCCATGTTTCACAAAGAGCAAATACATCGCAATCGGAATTGTGAGCTAAAAACTTGAACGAATCTAGTTTAGGCACCAGACTACGGTTGTTCCACAGTAGTACAGTAATCATATCTCCGATTTGGTTCGATGAATTATTCATCGAAAGATATGATCGAAGCTAGGAGGGGCCATGAAACAGTCAATTGCTTAAGGTATGATTTCAGTGTAGGAAGCAAGGCAGAAACTAAGCTTCTAAGAGGGTCTTGTATGTTGAACATGGCTAAAATGAATGCCACCATGTCCGAAAAAGCTCCATCCTCGATCGGACTTTCAATACTTTGGAAAGGTTAAGGAGTACCATTTTTATTGTTATTATTCTTTTTATGGAATGGTGGAAAGTTCTTACTTCATTCAGGAGTTGGCCTTAAGGAATATTTTACAATCTTTTGGAGGTGACTTTTGTTATCTTACGGCTTACTTTTGGAGACGAACGTGTCCTTTTTGAGAATCTGGGTGCGTGTATCGCCGCAGAATCACCTTTTTCAGATGAGTCAGAGTCCGATTTTTCACCTGACAAAATTGAAAATTGGTTTTTATCTTGAACGGCTATTCCAGGCTTAAGGATTCCTGCATCAGTCTGCCTGGAGCCTCCAGTGATAGAACGCTGCACATAATCGGATTGCCTTTTGTACCTTGGGCACTTCTGCAGAGGAGTCTCACCAAAATAGATGCATTTCTGCACAGCTTGAATTCAAGAATCCTCTGTGTGGTTTTCACCACACTTGCCGCAGCGAAATTTGTTGCCACAATGACTGGCCGAATGTCCCAACCTTTTGCAGTTGGTACAATATACACCCTCGGTCTATACAAGCGCACCGGAAAAAAGCTCCATATAATTAAACAAAGTTTGCGAGAACAGAGCCGGCGAAGGTCACCCGAAACGAGTCTGAAGGTTTGATAGACCTTTCTTTCCTCTTGCAACGATCAAGAATAAAGTTGTTTTACATCCAGTAAAGGGTGTACGAAATCAAATTGCACCACTTTTAAATGGCTGTAATTTTTTACCCGTTGGGTATTTTCTATTGAAATTTTGGGTGGAATTAGTTCAATGTGTATTTGTTTACGCTGTGTAAGTTTCACTAGCAGATGTGCAATCATTGCGAAGATGGAGTCGGAAGAACACCAGTGGCGCAAAGACATTTTGCGCACGTACCTCGAAAATCCGGATCTTTCTCATCGTGCCATCAGCAGGAAGCTGGGAATGGTACATTCTATGGTGTCTCGTGTTTTAAATCGGTACCACGAACGTTTGAACATCGATCGGAAAAAAGGGGCAAAAATGGATCTCCGTATAGTGTTAATGATCACAAGCGGGTAGTTCAAGCTTTCAAGGGTAATCCCAACAGTTCAGTTCGAGATGTGGCGAAGAAACTGAATCTAACCAAAACTTTCGTGCATGATGCGAAAAAACGTGAATAACTACACACGTACAAAGTCCAAAAGGCGCCTAATCGCGATTAACAGCAGAATACGGAAGGTCAAATACGTGCACGGAAGCTCTACACCCAGATGTTGAGGAAACCTCAATGCCTCGTTATGGATGATGAGACATATGTAAATGGAGACTTCCGGCAGCTTCCGGGGCTCCTTCACTGCTCATCATAAATTCGGTGTTCCTGAGGACGTTAGAAAGCAGAAGATGTCAAAGTTTGCCAAAAAATATATGATTCGGCAAGCAATTTGCTCTTGTGGAAAGCGGTGCACCCCATTCGTGACAACTTGAACGGTCAATGTGCAGGTGTACCTAAAGGAATGCCTCCAAAAGCGTCTACTTCCTCTTCTGAGGTCACACGATGGTCCTACGATTTTCTGGCCGGATTTAGCCTCGTGCCATTACTCGAAAGAGGTTTTGGAGTGGTACAAGGCTAAGGAGGTCCCGAAGCATCTCAACCCCCCGAACGCACCGGGACTGCGGCCAATTGAAAAGTACTGGGCCATTATGAAGCAGGCACTTCGGAAGTATCCTAAGGAAGTGAAATCGGAGGAAGATATGAAGAAAAAATGGATTGCCAGGCAAAAAAAAGTTGGTCAAAATGTTGTACAGGACCTTATGAGTAGTGTAAAAAAGAAGGTTCGTGCATTTGGATATGGAATTGAAATTCAATAAAACAAACATGGGAAAATATTTACAACATGTTTTATTTTACTCCCTGAAAGTTTGAAGATGATTGGTTGAACGGGCAAATTTTGCCGAATATTTGTGTGTGTCGCAATTTGATTCCGTACACTCTTTATGGGTACAAGCTTACGAGCGACTTAAGAGTTATCAAAACAACCAAAAGCTCATTTTAAGTCCTCGACAGTCAAACTCGCATCGTAGACAACGCCATCGATCTCCACGAATTGCGAAGGCCCGAATTTACAATATTCAATATTTCATGGTTAGCAATCTCATTTCCTATTTAATAATTCTACACGCAGCCTATTAAATCTTTCTTTTGACGAAACACCAGGATACTTATTTTATTTATTTATCTATTTATTTATTGCATTCTATTACGTAACTTAAGTCTTGGAGCTCTTTTTAATGTTACAATGATTTTCACTGGTAGAATTAGCGCTGCAATTCCAGACTATACTAATTTAACTAATTTTTTGTTCTTCAATATCAATTCAACTTTTGAACTACTTCTATTACTTGAAATGTTCTATACATCCTCTCTTAAATGCTATGAAAAAAGTTTCGCTGGTAAGATTATTTGGTAAAGAATTCCAGTGAACTACATCTCGAAAGAAAAATGAATTACCTTACTTAGAGGTACGATGTCACGGAAGAATATTTTTTTTAAAACGGTTGCTTCGTGAAAATTGTAATTTGCTGTATAAATAGTCTGGTATTTTTAAACTTGTAAAACCAAGTAAAAATTAACATGAACGTAGTTTGCTGAAGTTTTCAAATCGGCAGCCAATCAATAGATGCTGCAAGTGAGAAACACTTGTGTATCTTTTTAAGTTGAACACATAACATAGGCATGCATTCAAGGCGACCCGTAGTTTATTTAATGATGTTGTGTAACAGCAATAACATCAGTTACAGAATCCATCTCTGACAGAAGTATTAGATAAATTAGAGATAGCTTTCGTACACTGTTGACACATACACAAATACGGAACATCAGCTGTTAGGCTTCATATCAACTCCATTTGGGAATAAATTTTACTCCTTTTCGATCAACCAAATTGTGAAGTCCGTTTTTTTTAAGCTATCGTCGCGAATAAACACTTTTGGTTTCAAAGTTATTTAGCCGCTTTCTGTTGTGTGTGATTACTAGTGAGTTGTTGAGAAATCCGAAAACCAGGACCGAGATCACGACCATTCCGGCCACTTCCCGAACCGCTGGTCCAACACAGATATTTAATCTAAAAGAAAGTCACAAGCCATAAAATGTGAAAGAATAAGGCTTTTAAACAGCTTTAACTTGGTATCACTTTTGAGAAACGACGATGAAACTCATTGTGAACGCAAAGAAGCGTAGATTTTTCCACATTGTAACATTGCACTCTTGTCCCACCCAAAATTAGATTGAATATGAATGCCTAAGCTCGTTGCACTTTCAACATATTCAAGTATTTCTTGATGTAAATTTAATATTTGTTTTAATGTTACATGGAATGGAGAGTTGGAAATAAAAATTGCCTTCGTTTTCCTAGAATTAAGAGTAAGCCTATTACAGGTAGACCATTCGTGAATCCTTTGTAAATCTTCATTTATTTTGCTGGATATTTCTACAATAGACATCGGAATCGAAATATAATTGTGCGTCATCAGCGAATAAATGTATTTTGAAATCTTTTACTACTTCAACCAGGTCAATCAGATATAATGAGAAAAGAAGAGGCCCAAGAATCGAGCCCTGGGGAACTCCTGATGTTAAAAGAATAAATTCGGAATAAACTTCGTTGTTCAATACAGTCTTCAATACAAGACGCAGTAATTTTCTCGAAATGTCTAGAGTATTCAACGGTTCAACCTTTGGGCCAAAAAAAAAAACAATCTAAAGTACCTTTGAGAACGGATGGTAATACTTGATGCATTTAATTTTGACCTCTTGAGAGATTTAAGCACAAAAACAAAAAAACGCACAATCATAAAAAAACCTCCACCAATCAATAAATTAAATGCTACCATAAAAATGTTTTGCATATTCCATGCAAAAGAAAAAAAAATTAACAAAAAACTACAAAGTACAGCCCCATTGGGTTGTTTGAAATGATGACGTAGGACTACGCTTCTAAATGCAAGCCATTTTGATTTTACTATGCAATATTCTTTGGATTAATATACTTTTTTAAGACAAGGCTTAACATTTATGAATTTTTCAATATTATGTGATCCGAAATCAATAATGTCCTCTACTAGAATCGATGTGTAGAAATATTTTCGATGGATTGGTGTAAAAATTTTGAGAAATCACTAGGATATGAACGCTCTAAACCTGACCTCTTTTCGTGACGCACGCAATTTGCTTTAGTATACAAAATAAAGACGTAGTGCTACGTCAAAAAAAAAACTTATTACTAGTGGCAACTATCGGGCCCACCACCCTATTAAACAATCTCCGTATCTCCCCTCTACGGAGAGACACGTGCACTCGCTGCAAGCCAAATTTTCACAACAATAGCTATTTACTGGGCTAGAAGAGCTATTCAATTAAACTTAGCCAGTGGCGTCAACAACCTTGACCGTTCGGTCAAATAGCAGCACGTTTGCCTGCTGTTGTGATTTAGCTTGATTGAGATTGGTGATTTATGCGATGATGATGTTTTATGTTGTACTCTATCACTCTAGCACTCGGTCTAAGTAGTAAGCTTCCTTGCTCGGTGAAAACCTCCTTGGAGAGGAAAAACAAATTTTCAAAGAGTGACGTGAGGAGACACGGCACTACTTGTCCGGCTCAGCGCTTGGTACGGAATGATGTCATTAACTTATTAATTGATTCCTATAACAATAACTTCCGAATAAAAAAAATTTTTTTCCTGTATTTGTCGATTACTTAAGACAAGTTTCAACTTAATTATTAAAAAATGTATGTTTGCTATGAAATTTCAAAATTTATTAAAAACTTCGCGATTTTACCGAAATTGATGGGTTAAGCTTAAACAGATATGCTTGAAGAATATTATTATCATTACTTTTTATCATATTAACGTGCTTGAGGCTGTTTGTCTGGACCTTACATCAAACCCATCTACATATGGGCTAGGACCAACGGCTGAACTTCTCTTCCGAAGGAAGACGCGACCAGGAATTTTTCGTCGGCGCCGACTGGAACTGATACCAGAAAATCAGTAAAATCATTTGTTATGAAGCACTTAGGCATTGATTTGACCAAAAATAAGTACAATATTACCGGAAAGAACGTGCACTACCTATCTGTTGGACCGTGATTGTGGTGGATGTTCAAATAATGGCATTATTCAAATTTTCAAATCGTGTAACTGTTGGCGATAGCTACTTCACATAATTTGAACTCTATCAGGTCTGTTGTCTTTACGACTGCAAACAAAATCTTTTCTAACGGACAATACAATCAATCCAAAGACCGATATTTTTACTAAATTGTCATGTTTTGAGACTTGTTGTTCATATTCCGTGAACCAATTGAGTTGAAATATTGGCTATTGTCTGAAACTAACTTAAATTTCTATCTGTATTTAATTCATAATATCAACAATCAATATGAATCTAGCGATTTGAAATTGGCTCACTGTTGTAGAACCCCTAGGTCCAAAGTATACCTTGCATTCTGAACCTTGCAATACACTCTTGCGCTTTTCAGTACCTTTCGGTACTAGTATCTTTGTGTTTGTTTTGATTCGCTATGTTATTTTGACAGAATATTTGAGGGTGTGTTGGTGTGAGTTACGTTATTAGGGGCGAATCATTAAGCTTGGGATAGAGCTTGGGACCGGTCTGCTAGTACTTCGTGAGCCACATACACATTCTCTTCATGACGATCCATCCGCTGTTAATATGTCGTTCATCATAAAAAAGTTATTTCTAAGCTTTATGTAGCCCAAATTTAAATGATGCATTATCTCAATAAATGCTTCATTGCTAGCTAAAAAGTGGCATTGGTGCAGTATCATCTGGATGACATTTTCCAATTTGACTTTAAAAATGAGAAACATATGATCGAGCTGAGCTGCCTGTCAGATCCAGAATCGACATCTTCATTTTCCTTAACCTTGGACTTAGAGCAGAAAGTTTGGTTCCTAAAATATGGCTGTATTATGGAGAGCCACGGGTTTTTCGGGTTGGTAATATTCAGAGGACTGAGCTGTTTTTTCAATGAGGAATCTTCATTCACATATCATTTTCTTTTTTGATCCAGTTTCAACCTGCACCGGGTATTAACATTGTGTCGGCTTGTTGTGTGATGAACTGCGGTGGGTATGATTTCATTTGTAACTCGTATCGGGTTGAGGTTTGCACTGATAAAAGGTTCGGGTATCGCAGTTTCAACGACGTGTTTAGCAAGAAAAATCTAAAAATAGCTGCATGAAATATGTTTTTATAGAACGGCAAAGAGGGTATGCTTCTTTAATATTATGTAGTTGTCTTACATAATTCCATTGCTCTCTTGGCTAAGAGCGTTAACGCAACCGGCATTCATCGATCAGCCGTGAGAAACCTTGGTTCGAGATGTAGTGTGAAAACACATCTGAGCTCATAAAAAAATATATACCATCAATGTTTCGCGAAGGTGCCATGAAATAATATGAAATAGTATCCCTAAGTAAAACGTAACAGAGGAAATGAATTCAAATAGAAGAAAATTAAATACATTTTTGATGTTTTTTTGCTCCAAAATATCCCAAGCTCTATAAATGCTTTTTAAAATGCAAAAAAAAAAATCAGTAGAAGCAGTAATTCAACTGCTGGAAAAGTAACTAGGAGTGGGGCCCTTTTCGACTATAGTTCTAGTTTAAGGACGCATGTAAGATTAGACTACTTTATACCATAAACTTATATCGTAATATAATGCAAAATTGATGTATGTATATAGAGCTTCATGGTTACTTGGGTAACAGCCGAGTTGATCGGCTGTTTACATTTTGCCGAGGTAAATTGAGTGTGTACACAGTTAGTTTTTTTTTGCCGAGAATCCAACAGCCGATTATTTCGGCATTTCAGTTTACTGAGACTCGTCGAAAAAATTACCGAAATTCAGCTAACAAGAGAAAACTTTGCCGAAAATCATCTAACAAACAAAAATTTGACAGAAATATCGACAAAAATAACTGCCGATTTAATCGACTGCTGGAAATTTTACCGAACTAAATTGAGTGTGCATGTTCGGCATATTCCTTACTTTGTAATCGTTAACTTCACACTTCAGAGAACAAAATTCTGATTAATTTGCAACGATTGCATTGTGTGAACAAAGAAGGATTGCAAATTCAAGGCCAGGTTGAAATTAACGCGAAAAGAGTCACGTTACAGTAACCGACCAGGAAACAGATGAAAAATGGAAAAACGTTTATCTGCGATATTTTTCGATGCACGTAACAAGGTGGTGAGTTTGCTAGCCAGTGATTCCATAAATAATTTATTGTCTGCTTTATTTGGGGTAACCGCAGCTGCTGAAACTTTTTGGTGTACTCTTTAAGAGCGACTGAAGTGGTAAAACCGCTCTAGTTTATGCAATTCGATAATGTATGTTGCAATCTGGGCTGCGATTAACCGCTTTGTTTAGTGGCTAGAAAAAGCAAGGCATATAATGTTCAGTCAAATAAGCTTCATTCGTTACAGTACTTTCAATCGAAATAGAAAATTGTTTTTGATAATTATTCACCTAAAAGTGAGATTCAAGATCTCTTTTTAGAAATTTATAAAATTATAACCTACTTTGCTGAATTCGAAAAAATCGGAGAGAATGCTTTTTCGGCCAAAGTTTACAGTCTACTAATTACGTAACTAATATACAGCTATAGTGCACTCATAGTGCATTCAATAGCGTAGAGTATTTTTTTACTTCCTTGTCCTTGACCTTGCCCTGTTTCGATTGCTCACATTGCTTCCAAAACGATGCAGTCGACTCTAGCTGAAACCGATTCAACGCGATTCCGTTTCGACTGAAATGTGGGTATAACGGGTTTCCACGCCAAGTATCTCTTTCTCTCGCGGTTGATGCTCAGTGGATTACAGCTTTCGTCGAAAACTTCCGGTCGCTCAAAAGAGAATTTTTGACAGTGGACTGATGCAAACGAACATATCACGGATAACTATTCGAAATGACGAATCAGCTATTTGCACAGAAAGACGGGAACATCATTTTTGCGAAAGTCGTATCTTGCATGATTATGTGTACCATAGGTCTGGCAAGTTACCACCTATTTGTAGGATTTTTATAATAAAATTAATGACTTTATTAATTTTAAACAGTCTAAAGAAAACTCCGCATCCATTCACACATAATACCAATTTTAGATGAATCTCTTTCGTGTACATGAAATTTTCACTTTTCTTCAACTGTTCGGAGTTAGAACCTATCGTTAGAAGAAAGCTCATAATCAATTCTAACAATAATGAAAAAGCTGTATAAATGCGCTCTTCCAGTGCGAAGCGGCGACGTCATTAGGGGAAAGGGATTGGAACTATTTTGCACATACAAACAAGGATGCCTTGCAGCGATGCCTCGAGCGATCAAAACATGTGAGAGCTTTTCTCTCTGTTGTGGTTCTCTTTCTGGTGCGCCTCCATTATCAGAGAGAAAAACGCGCGGAATCGAAAGGACTCGTGCCGAGGAATTGGGTTTTGTCGCGAAGCTTTTCAGTCCGAGTTTTCCACCCACCGCATTAGGACTTGTGTCGGGTATACAACAGGGAAGATTGAAATTGTGCTTGTGCTTGTGCATTTTTTTTATCTGTTGAAGACCTGGTGCAAAGCATACATTGAGTGTATTGTGAAGATGGGAAATTGTGATATGCCTGAAGCACGCTATTGTCCTGTTTACTAATTACCATCGAAACTCCGCATAGCGTATACCCTATATTTATTCGTTGGCAATAGTAATGTGATAGGTGGAAAAGAGCGATAGTGCATCGATTTTAAATTGTGGGATTAGTTTTTCCTGTGTAAGCAGGTTGAACGACCATGGCCGAGCCATTATCTCCCTCCGAGTCGACGTTCAAGCAAAACTTTGATCTCGTGACTCCGGAGTTCGAGGAAGATCCTAAAGTGCTGTGGGGCGTTCCCGTTCCACCATTTGTCTCTGACAAAGTGGTATCATGGGTGGAAGAGAATTTTCCGAGTCCACCACCACAGCACATCGAGTTCAAAGGGCTTAACGTGCTGAGAAAGGTAAATTGAAGCGTTCTGAGAATTTGCAGCCAATTGATGTGAAGTTAATTCAAATTTTAGATCCCATTTTGATAGGCGATTCAGCAATAAGCTTGTATATAGGGGAACGACCCGTTACGCGGCATGGTTATTTTCAAATAAAAAAGGGTTTGTGGTAATATTATTCTAGCTTAGGGTTCCCTAACCTGTTTTGAATTGAAGACGTGCAAGAAACTGTGTTTGTGATCAATGTTTAGTTAATTACTGTTGGTTATAAATATACCGTAAGTTTCAGAATTCTACATTTATATCGATTTAGAGTTGCTTTAGAGCTGTCAATCTAAATTCCCAATTTGATTTCTTTTTACTTGGAGAAGAACTTCAACATTTGTGGTGCAATTTGGAATCGAATCAACATTCTGTTAGCTTTTGCCAACGACAAATCTTCGAAACATGGCCTTCTCTGATTTGTACGAAATTTTGCACAACTGATCGCTAAATTAGTATTAGCACTGACGTTTGCACATGTCGTGGATGGAACTACGATGATGAATAGTTCGTTGGAGACATTTTTTTTTCTTGTTGGGGCGTAGAACCACTGCATCCACTGAGTTGAACTTTTGTGGTATACCAATGTTTACTATTCGCGTCTTATAGGTTACCATTTGTCAAGTGGACAGCCTAAGATGCGTCTTCTCCCAGTCAGGCAAAATTGAGTTTATAAAACCCACCACCTTTCTAGGATTCGCAGTCTCTAATTTCTCTAGGTTGCATATGGCATTGTACAGAAATTTAAATCTTCGCTTGTACAAAGTATCTCAACTGCAGAGTTGCTATTCCGAGGTTTCACGTTCCATGTTACGACAAATATCATTCTCAACCTGCACACTTAGAAATTATTAATTTTACACAAGACGTAATTCATCTTTGTAAAAAGTCGGGGAACGTGAACAAAGATTTCGAGTAAAATTGTGTCTCATGAAACTGATACATTCGGAAAACGACAAAAAGTGTGTCGGATTAAATTTATGTTCTCGTCTCTTTCAACTCATTTTTATGTGCTAAAAACGCTTGCATGTGTCGGTCTCAGGGCTAAATTTACATTACATTTTGGTAGTGTGTGGCTAATGGTTTTCAAATGATATCTATTCGGGCAGTGTTCGGTTGCTAGCCCCCTATAGGTACAAAAAACTCTGTTATAGAGCTCCAAGAGCTTCGATTGAACACACTTTGTGGTGACCAGCCAGTTGGTCATCACCCTTTGTTCTTCCCGAGATTTTAGTTCCATTTTTATGGCACAGTATGATATATCACAGAATAATTCTGGGTCGATAAACTGTGCATTTGAACCTTGTTTAGCAAGCTCGTCTGTCCTTTCATTACCTTCAATACGACAGTGTCCCAGCACCCAAAATGAATTTACGAAGTTCTCTTTGCACACCTTTCCCAGACAATTTTGGATGTGCATTTATAATTACTCAACACTCTGAGTGCCTCTTGGCTGTCTGTATAAATACAAATATTTGCAAATCTCTATTTCCTCTTCAGACAAACGTTCACGCATTTTACTATAGCAAAAATTTCCGCTTGGAACACCGTTGGATAGTTTCTCATCAACACTGAGATTTTTACTCCAGGACCGAAGATTTCTGCTCCAGTTTTAGTTCCAATTTTTGAACCATCAGTAAAGAATTTTATGGGACCTTGACGAACAGTGGCACCTCAGATTTCCCAATCTATACGCGACGTCTCACACATCCAGTCTCCATTCTTAAACATCACTGGTCCATTTCGAAAGTTTTGGGAAATGCTCAAGTGACCGACTATGTCTCCAGATTTGAAAGTTTTCAACCGTTTGAGTCTAAGCATACTCTTTTCCGCTTCTAATTGCACGTATTCGTGCAAAGGCAGCAGATTTAGAATTGCATCCAATGATGGAGTACTGCGCATCGCTCCCGTTATAATAATGGACAATAGCCGTTGAAGTTTTGTCAGCTTTTTCTGTGCAATAGCATCTTTTGTTTTTGGCCACCTCACAAGAGAAGCATTCGTTTTGGACGAATTATGGATGCATAAATCCACATTATCTTTTTTGTGATGATGTGAACTACATTCTAATGTAGCAAGGCAACTGCGGATAGCACTGGACTGTTTTAATTAAACGATTTGATCAAGCTTGTAATGTGGTGAATGTTCTATCATGGTTCTGTATGAAGGGCCAAATACGTATTGTGGGCCCGTAAGCAGGTACACGTACGCGCAACCCACAGCTACAGGGGTCTAGAGAGAGTCTCCTTCCAGAAACAAATTCGCATAAACCACACAAAAACCGAGCCCTCGCTTAGTCCCACTAGGTGGGGAGAAGTGCCTGCCCTTAGTTCACGAAATGTTAACGACAGGAAGTTGGTAGTCCCGCTCTTCCTATCAAAATTGCTTCAATCGGGTGCTCTGATGGTCCCTCCCTTCATCCCAACATATGGTGTTATATAAACATATGAAAAATTCAGAGAAATTAATATGATTTTTTTACCTTGATTTTGAAATCATCTTACCTTGAAGCTTGTGTTAGAAAATTTGTCAGATAGTAAAATTGGTTGGGGTCATATACCGTTCTTTACTTATTGGTTGAATCTCCTTGCACTGTAGGGTCTAGTTAGTCATATAGGTGTTTCTGCTTTTGAAAAGCAGACTCACGATGTGTCATATGGTATTATTCGCGGTTACGGGATAGGGAAGAGAACAGGAGAAAGGAGAAAAGCATTAGTAATTGGTAACATGCTATGCACATGTGAGATTTTCAGGATGATATTCTGTCAAAGGCCGTTCAGAATGGTTCGACGGATGCATATGACAGATCATTCCCGATGCGTTTCCACTCGTTTACTCAATCCATTACGTTTAGTTATAGAAGACAAGAAACATTTTACTACGTGCTACATTTGAAATATCAGGGCAATGATCCCCCATCGCATCTTCAAGTGATCATTACAAGCTGCCCACCATAGTAGCACACTTGTTGCCATTTGGTTGAGATAACATAAATATGGCTTGCTAAGCCACAATAAAAAAAATTAAATTTTAGAGCCCATTGCATTTTCTCTGAAATGATATTGTTAAACTTCCCTCTCACTATGATGACAATATCGTCTGCAAAACCTACAACCTCGAAACTTTTTTCCTCTGAGCTTCTTAGAAAATCGTCTACAACTAAGGATCAAATAAGTGGTGAGAGGACTCCTCTTTGGGGACAACCTTTCGTTGCTCGTATTGTAATAGACGAACTTCCCAGCTCTGAAGTGATTTTTTTTTTTTTGCAAGCATGGTGCGAACCCAATTGATTATGTTCATGTCAAAGTTCCTTTTTTTCATGGCTTGAGCCATAGACGAATAGGAAGCGTTGTCGAAAGCTCCTTCAATATCTAAGAAAGAACAAAGTGCTTTTTCCTCCTTGGATACCAAAGTGTGGAGTGCCGTAACTGTTGACTTACCTGACTGGTAAGCAAACTGAAACTCAGATAGTAATTGCCTGTTCATGTACTTTGAATTGATATAATTTTTCAACACTTTTTCCATAGTCTTTAACAAAACTGATGAAAGGGTAATGGGCCTGCATGGTTAAGGGAAATATAACTTCTAAATATAACTTTGATGAAGATGGAATATGATTGAGTCACAAACTTTCCTAAACAATCTCAATTCAGGAATCAATACTGCTTCACTGTTATGAAGCATAACTGGAAATATTCCGTCCGGTCCTGCAGATTTGTAAGGCTGAAAAGATCTCAATGCATTTTCTATCCTAGCTTTCTTAAAGATGTTGTCAGCCAAGTCATTTGCGGTGTTTACTGTTTCATCAGACATTTCTAGACAAAATTGTCAAAAGGTCCAAAGTAACATTTGTAAACAATGATCTGCTTACTCCCACAAACAAAATAGCACCAGAAACAGATACAGGGAATTATTACCTTCCCGTTGGTAGTTGATATAGATGTTAACAACCTGGCATTTCCAGGAAATTTATGTTTGAAGTCATTGTTTACAATTGCTACTTTCGACCTCTTGACGATTTTGTCTAGATTTGAGGTATCCTTCAAGAATATCTTTCATCTTCAATAGATCCATCACTGTTTGGATCTACACACAAACACGATCCAGGAAAATGGATTTCCATAATCAACTTTAACGTTTCAGTAGGAGTTTTTGTGAAAACTCCATCCTCATTTTTCAGATTTCCAAGTTCAATCGTTTGACCCTTTGCAAGAGCCTTCTGAAGTCTTGTGACTTCCGGAGTATCGCTTATGTTTTCACACGTTAGAAGCCAGGATCTTCGTTTGGATTTTCTTATTATAGGGGGTCCAATCTGAGACATTACATAGAGGTGAAGACATCAAATGTCACCATGATACAGATCAAGATACTGATACGTTTCTTCACGCAATAATTTCCACGAAGACACCCCCCGATCGTTCACTTGGCCACGTCCATGCAACTGTTTGAAATAGGCAGGATTTGGTATCTAGCTTAAGAAGATACGGAGAACACACGTAGCCTTCAGTTGATATCAAAGGAAAAGAGAAATAAATAGTTGGAGAGCATAGTTAAACAGAATAACCTGTTTGGTGAAATTTTTTTTTTTTAATTGTCGTTGGGAGCATCTAGTCAAAGAAGGTTAAGTGATGCTGCATTTGTCTTCAAACGGTTGGGACTCAAGCATTAGCTATAGTCCTAGCCCCATTTAGCTTATGGTTATACTCACTCTCTGGAAAGAGAAGAATGTCTGAGAATATAAGTACGGGTGGTGAAAGAGAACTTATCCGAGGATTTGCGCTTCTAATTGCATCGCTGCACAAAAACATGACCCCACAAGGGACGCCAGATCCAGCATACAGGGCAGCGGTAAAGTTGAGCATTGCAAGCCGAATGTACAGCACATGATAAAACAAGGGAAGAGATAGATTATGGTTCACGTCACGTCACGTCTAGATGCTCACTACACCAGCCATTATCGCACCAACCTCCATAGAAAACATGGATTTGGAAAACATTAATATGTGAGCACACTTGCTTTCAACTGACACATGGGATAAACAGCTACGTCATATGTATCATAATCGCGCTGTGCCAAAATTGAATGGGTACTGCGCAACTTAGTTGTTATCTAGGTTCTCTTATAGATGCGTTTCCATGATTTTTTATAACGATGTGACCGCTCTTAAAGACAGAGATTCATTCTTTGCTCTCTCGGAACTCTCAATATTGACACATACAAGTAACCACGCCGAAACCTCCACCAGAGACTCCACAGGAAGATGGTATTATTCGTTGCAATTCCTTTTTAATGGTGTCTGCTCGCAAGGCCCACAACCAACCCCACTATCTCGCAGGAGGACCATCATGATGCTGCTGTTTAACAGTCCCAAGCACCACCAGGACTTTCGGTTTTTGTATTTCGAGTCCTGGGCCCATTAACAAGACGGTGACTCAGCCGCTCCTAACATGGAGAACAGACGCTCAAATGGGTGAAGGCTTGGACTTTTACCCTCATTTTTAAAAAGCGGGGTGGCTCGCTTTTGTCAGGGCTGCTTTCGGATATTTGTGGGTTTTTGGAAGAAACTCAACAGAGTCCAACAACTGCTCAGTCCCTCCACATCCAAAACAGTCCCCGCCGCTCGTCTGGGCTACTTATTCGTGTATTCAGTAGCTGTCCATCATATCTGATGGAACCCCACCATCCGCGACCCGTGGACCCGCCGGGTTGCTTGCAGCTCAGGCCTTAAGAGTCTTCACCTACTTACTCCCACCTAGCGATTCACCTACTCTACGGTCTTCCCGGAAGATAACGCATACAAAAATAACAATCCGCTAAACATTTTCAAGATGGATTTATTTAACGAAGAAAACGGAATCTATATCGAATGAAAAGTAGAAACACCAAAACTAATATCAACAAAACAACTCAAAAGCTCATGTTCGTAAGAAATCCTATAGTGATAGTTTCAGTGAAGCGAAGAAAAAAAAAGTAATACCTTTTAAAACGTGAATCATAGTAATTTAAAAGAACTGCTCAGCGTTTCAAAGAAAATTTTTTCAACGAGAGGGATTGTATATAATATATCCCCATCCATTTTCGTTGGGCGCGTGGCTTTGTTTTGGGTTTTTTTTTTTTCACCACTGCCTGCTTGCGTTTTTCTTTCTTTTTTTCTTGTTTGTGCGGTTCAAATTCTGCGTTTTCAAAATGTCGCGTATTGAAAAGGAAGTGAAAATTAAGGTTCTGGACACATGGCTAAGTGAGAAGGGTATTACTATGCGAAAATTGGCGAAGCGGTTTGGTATTCATCATGCGAGTGTTAAAACCATCATTAATAAGTTTGGGGAACACTATTCTTTGGATGAGCTACCAGGAAGAGGCAGAAAACCCGGTTCTTCCAACCCGAAACTGGAGCAGAAAGTGGTATCTCTAATCATGAAGAACAAATCAATGTCAATACGTGATTTGGCCAAAAAAGCAGGAACGAGTGTCGGAGTGATCCAGCGTATCAAGAGGCGAAACCACCTGAAGACCTACAAGAAGCAGAAAATCTCGAAACAAAGTGCAGAACAGAAGAAGCGAGCAGCAACAAGGGCCCGGAAATTATATTCGCGTCTTTTGCAGCGTCCGGATGCATGCGTTTTGATGGACGATGAGACCTATGTAAAGGAGGACTCAAAAACCCTTCCAGGTCCACAATACTTTACTGCCGTCGTTGGGGAGGATGTGAGCGATGCGGACAGGTCGATTCAAGTGGAGAAATTCGGTCGAAAGGTACTGGTATGGCAAGCAATATGTTCCTGTGGTTTGAAGTCAACTATTTTTTACACTACCGGAACTATAAATGCGGAAATCTATCGATCTGAGTGTCTCCAGAAGAGATTGGTGCCTTTATATAAGAAGCATAGTACACCTCCACTGTTTTGGCCGGATTTAGCGTCGGCTCACTATGCCAAAACCACTCTCAATTGGCTTGCGGAAAAGGGTATGGATTTCGTTGAGAAAAATATCAATCCACCAAATTGCCCTCAGCTTCGACCCATCGAACGTTACTGGGCAATCGTGAAGAGGGTCTTCAAGAAGACTGGTAAGGCAGCTGGGAACATGCAGGAGTTCAAAAAAATTTGGGCTCAAGCGTCCAAAAAATGCGATGCAACACTTGTCCGAACTTGATGAAGAGCATTCGATCCAAAGTTCGAAAATTCGTGAAGGAATAACTTAAATTTCATCCGGTCTTCATTATGTTCAAGTTTAACCTCGTACAATAAAGGATCAATTTTTTGTATGAATAAAATATCGGTTTTCAACATAATTTGAAAGAAAGTTTGTGGATAGCTTATTTTCGATACACTCCTTATGATTAGCAAACCATTCCAGTTCGAAAGAATAGCTCAAGTTTTAAAAAAGGGTTATAGCTTTTGAAAGTGCGTGTTTTGTGGCATGAACGATCAGCATTAGTATAGTTGTAAAGAATAGCTCATGTTTGGAAGAATGACAAGTCTCTGTTAAAAGTAACATTTTTTTTAAAACGGCAATTATAACTCAGAAAACCAGAAAGCATTTTTTACACCGTTTTTGTGGTAGAGAACCAGCAAATAAAATGTATTACATGCTTAAATACGGCGTACACACATGCAAAATTCAGCTCCCTCTTAATCGAGTTGATTTGCTATTGAAACGATTGACTATAGTAACAAATTAAATCTGCATTTTTTAAGATGCAATCCAATTTAGTTTTTGATAGTACGGTGGAATAATGATGCATCGTCTATGAACCTGAGCAGCTTGTGCTTAGATGACCGCTCATTTCGTAATTGACCGTGAATGGCTGCAGTCAACAAAACTGCGTACAAGTTCAAACTAATGGGGCCTGTGTGTGGTCTGTGGTCAGCAAACCAATCTCCATGTACATTTTTCGAAGGGTCTTTTATTTATTTGGCCAATAACGAAGTCAGCCCCGTCTGGGGTTCACGGGGAAGTCGGAGTTCCATTGATACTGAAAACCAAATACACATTTGCATCTTCGCGGTTGGGGGCCACTCACAAATGGTGGCCGGTTGACATTCCGGTGGTGTTTTGGCTAAACTGCGCAAAACGGCAATAAAATTAAGTTGAAACTTATCTTGAGAATTTTCCCTTCCTCCAGGGAATTAAATGCCTTTGAACACATTTTCTGTATGCTTTCCTATCATATCGCAAAATGAGCTAATTTTCTGATCCCCAATAAAATTAGGGTCAAGCAAACATTAACATCTTTGACGTAGACAATATCGAATTTTCCAATTCTGAGTACTTGTTTGATCGCTGGAAAAATAAGCAAACAGGATGGGTCCCAGACTTTAGCCTTTAGTACACCGGCATAGTTGGAAAAGAGTTGGGAGAGGAACTGACTTTCTTATTGGAAGTGGCCATGCAAAGCAGTGATATGGTGACTTTAATGTCCTAAATTTGTGATGTCATTTAAACAGTTATATTTCCTCGAACGTTCCTAAGAACCCGAACAGTAACTAATCCAAAGCATGTTTCTTACTGGTTAACGCTAGTTAATGCTGCCACTGTTGTAAAAGGGGAAATTCGAAAAAGATAGTGGATCAAAGCAGATAACGCCTTTTCAAATGTTAACGTACACAGGGAATATTTTTTCGTAAATTCGCTTTCCCTTGTTTCATAAACATAGATTTAGCTTATAGAACAAATGTTTCGTAAATTGTATGAAACATTCATCTCAAGAACTTTGTTGTAAAGAAGTCGTGAGGATGAAATATAAAACAAGTCTGGTCTTGAAAAAGTTTTGAGGATGTTTTTTTCAAAACATATTCGATTTAAACATGGTAACAGAACAGCAAACACATATTTGTCCTATTTTTGTTCGATCAACTTAAATTTTACTGCTTGAAAATACTTCCTCAAACATAAAAAAAAACTTTATGTTATTTTTTTTGTTCCGTTGCTAGGGATGATGTTTTTTTCCTGGTATATGAAACTTGTTTTGAAAATCTTTGAAATGTCCATGAAAAACATGAACAATGAACTTAAATTTTACTTCCTCAAAAAATTTCACGAAACACAAACTTAATTTTGTTTTAATTTTGTATCGATAATACGTAATTCATCATGTTTTTTTTATTGGTGTGGGGTTTGTGTGTTTTTTTTTTATGACTTTTATGACAGTTTAAATAATTTTTTAAGATGAACGCAAGTGACGCACACGCTATTTTGAAGTTTCTCACTTTTGAGCCAAAAATTCCTCAGTCCGGCCACAAGGGCAAAAATGGTAATATATGTTTGATATTTTAGTACTCACTTCTGAGTAGCCATATTCTTGAGCGATTTGAATCAACCGTAACTCAACTTTGGGTGTGAAACAGCGTGTATGCTAGTCGTTTGTAAATTTGTTGATAGGCTGCACTCAAGACGTACTTCAAACATGTTTTTAACATCCTCATGCAACAGGGAAATTATTCAGAATAGATTGTGGATCATATACAGTGATGGTTAAAAAGTATGTATGTACCGTTTAAAATAAAAAAACAAAACACTACTTTAGTTTAAGATTGTGTCACCGATTCAGATAGTTGTTTGTTTAAATAATACGTAATGCAATAATGGGAAGGAGGTTTATTAGTTTTCTTATAAATTGCACTGACTGCAAATCCGACGACTTCTTCCAAAACGTAGTCTTCGAGATACCGCGGAGGATTCCGCTTCAAAGAATTCTTCCTATGCTGAATCTTCATCTTCTCCGTCGCCGACGTCGCAATTATCGATATCCTTCTCCATTTGTTCTTAGCAAGCTCCGCGTGCAGGATCACACACCACAACAGGCACTTCAATGGACGACGTCTCTTTGTCCAGTTCCACGAACTTAGCATCCCGATTAATCATGATTGCATCGGTCTGCGGATCTACGACGAAGATCAGCTTCCGTGCCATTCTTTCCATTTTGCTCCGCTTCACTGGATGAAGGCTTCGCTACCGAAAACGAGCAGGTGTCCGAGCTCCGGTTTCCGCTCCCACCAGAGTTCATATGGGGTTCTATGAACCGATCTGGGTGGGAGCCGGTTCTAGAGGTAGGTAGCGGTGAGTACGGCCCAATAGCGCTTGTCCATGTTCGCATCCAGCAGCATGCAGGTAGCCATATCTTTGTAGAAACTCCGTAGCTCATTGTTACCGATCTCTCCACCTCCGTCCGACCGAATGACCCGAAGCTTACGGACGAACAAGTTTTCGATCCAACGTACATATTCTTGGATTATCTCGGTAGCCTCCTATTATTTTTTTCAATAAGTAGGTCACAGTAAAACGACTGAAGTCGTCCACAAAGTTCATTACGTACTTGTTTCCGCTGGGCGAGATAGTCATCATCGACCCACACAGATCAGTGTGCATCAGTGTGCACGATATCCAGGAAGGGAGGATTCCCGAAGATTCTTTCATGAAGACTTTTATGAAGATTCCATAGGAAAACTTGTAATCCTAGCTTTGCTAACGTACAGCGATAATAGAAGAGTGCACTTTACCCATATGAACTTTCAGTCCAAAAATTAAAGACTATCATAATGTAACGTGCCATGATATATGTGTCATCGGGACTTAATAAATACCTTATCACTTGCATCCATCCTCTTGCTTTGGATCACACCATACAATGCATTATTGAATAGTAAACAGAAAGCTTATCACCCACTCAAAACACTCTTCATGATAAGAAAATTAGAAGACTGTTCTTGGAATTCAGACAACGTTCATCAGCTAATCCAACGCACAGTGGGAAAAATTGAACCCAAATTTTCCCTGATAAAACGCCACTGGAATTTCTTCTTTTTTTTTGAAAAATTGGCAATAAATGGGGTTTTTTTTGGTTTTTTCTCTTTTGAAACGTGGTGAATGCCTTGGAAATTTTCTATTTTTTTAATATTTTTTTTTTTGTTTTTTTTTTTTTGTTTTATGGTGGGGTATTGGGGGTTTTAATTTGCCCCTTGAAAAAATTTTTTTTTTGGTTTTTTTGGGAAAATTGGGATTTAAATATAATGGAAATTTTTGAAAAACAACAAAAAAAAAATATAGACTGTTCCAGAAGGTATAAGCACACTTTCAAAATAACAAAAAAGTCATGTTTTTTTTAGTTTTAATAATTTTATTTGGCAAATCATATTTGTATTTGTGTTTTATATGATATTTTATTCTCGTTTAATCAAAATATTTAATCATAGCCATGACTCCTAACTTTTCCTCGAACATGACACATTAGCACAGTGGTACTTCCCACCATTTTGACCACTTTTGGCCAATTTTTTTCAAATTTTTGGATGTCGTCCGCTAGTTTTATGAATTTTCGAAGCTTTGCTTTGGTTAAAGCCCAAAAAGTCTCGATTGACCGTGCCTCCGGGCAGTTCGGCAGATTCATGTCTTTCGGCACGAAACATACATTTTGACTTTTGTACCATTCTAAAGTGTCCTTTGCGTAATGACATGACGCCAAATCAGGCCAAAGCACTACTTGACCTTCGTGCTGCCTGATCATCGGCAATAATCGCTTCTGGAGACATTCCTTAACGTATTTCTGAGTGTTCATCGTCTCCGTTGTGATGTACGGACTAGATGTTTTACCACACTCGAGAATTGCCTGCCAAACCATAACCTTCTTACCGAATTTTTCGGTAAAAATTGCCTTCTCTGTTTCGGGGATGTCTTTGTCTTCGCTTACAGTATAGAATTGTGGTCCGGGAAGCGTTTTGTAATCTAGTTTCACATACGTTTCATCGTCCATTATCCAATAACGAATCTCAGAGTTTGCGGACCCGTGGTTTCACGAACCCGGCCTGTTTTGGGTTCCTTTTGGTTTTTTTCTGCTTCCGGTATGTTTTTAGCCCAAGTCTTTCTTGGCACGCATGACGTTACTCGACGAGGTCCCTAGTTTTTTCGCAACATTCCGAACGGCAGTCGCTAGTTTTCGCTTGTAGGCATCCCTGATCTTTTTATCGATATCCGGACTAACAGGAACGGATTTCCGACCACTTTTCGGCGCATCTTCAAACTTACACTGTTCTCTATATATTTCGAATCGCAGATCGTACCGCTCCGACGCTTACACCCTCTTCCTTGGCCATTTTTCTCAAGGAGAGTCCGCTCACAGTGCACCATTTGTGCACGATACTTTTTCGTTGTTCCGGAGTAAGACCGCGCATTTTGATAGGTAACACAAAACTGAGCACTTTTTGATGCTATGTCATTCAGAAAAGTGCAAACAAAAGGACGCAGCCAAAACATATTGAAATATTTCATTATATTCAAGGTGACTGTTAAAATAAGGTGTGCTTATAATTTCTGGAACAGTCATTAGTTTAGACCTGACCGCCGTCATGCCGCTGCCGTTGAATACCAATCGGTGCCCCGCTGAAAAAAAAAAAGCATATCAGCAAACACAGTATGATCCATCATAAATGCAAAAAAAAAATTTTTTTTTTTTAAATTTTTAAAATTTTTTTTTGTTTGTTTTTTGTGTTTTTTTTTTTTTTTTTTTTTTTGTTTTTTATTGGTTTTTAACTTTTTAAATGTTCTTCTTGTTGGAGGATTGGGGGGTAGTTAAAAAAAAAAAAAAAAAAAAAAAAAAAAAAAAAAAACTATTATTATTAATTTTTTTTTTTTTAATAAAAAAAAAAATTAAATTCATATTTGAATCATCTCTAAATGGATATGCATCAACCAACGACTCAAATATGCTATTATTCTAGATTTATCAGCCCCCCTCAATCACAATTTTTCCCATACCTTTTACACATTCTGTAACAAATATTGACGTTCTTTCCGCCCCCTCACCCTCCCTCCACCCCAAAGATATTCGAAGTCATATTTGAATCACCCCTAAAAATAGGAATATCCGAACAAGCAGTTATGAATGACTTGTACTTAAACGTACACTTTTGGTTCTGTTTTACTGATGTAAAGGGAAATTTAATGTTGTTCACCCTTCTCAAATGTTAGTCTAGATGATTATTGTTTTTTACCACATGTTCAATACATTCAATTCTTTATGACTGCTAAATTTTATTGGGTCCTATAGGAGTGTTGAAGACCATATCTAGACGAGTTTGCGTGATACACGGTAAAAATAGGACATGAAAAAGTTGTTGTGAGAAAAAAAAAAATCCTTGAAAGTGCATATCTTGCAATGCATGGCGAACTTTTAGACAATTATATTGCAATTATTAAAAAAAAAATTCGTCCAATTGTACGATTGTCTTTTTTTTTTTGCAAATTGATTTTAAATTTTAAAATATTTTTTTTTAGTGTGAAAGAATCAATTTTACATTTTTTACAATTTTTTTCATAAAGCTATGACAATTTTCTAAAAGTCACTGATACATCACTTTTTTGTAAATCTTCTCCTTTTTGAGTTATGGTGACATGAAAAATTTGTTGTTAGAAAAACTTTTTTTCCTTAAAAGTGCCCATCTTGCAATGTATGGCGAACTTTAAGACAATTATATTGCCTTTATTTAAAAAAAAATCGTCCAATTCTAAGAAAGCAATTTTTTGCAAATTGACTTTAAGTATTGAAATTTATATATTTAGTGTGTAGGAATCCATTTTACAATTTTTAAAATACTTTTCATAAAAGCTAACACAATTTTCTAAAAGTCACCCATACATCACATTTTTGAAAGTCTTTTCCTTTTGTGTTATGTTTATTTAAAAAAATCGATCAAAAAACTTAAGCCCATTTCATGGTAGTCTACATAAATTTTGAAAAAAACAAAGTATGCAAAGTTGCTCGAAAAGACATAGTCTATCCACCCACAAAGTTTCATTAGATTCTGAGAGCGTGCTGCCAAACACTGTATGAGTTGGCGTGAAATTGGTCATGGACATTTTGAAAATCCCAGTTTCCAGCTTCGATCTTGTCTGTATAATTTACTGTTACTGCTGCTGATGGTCCGTTGCTATCAAAGTTCGTTAGACCATCCCCACCGGTGGGTTCGTATCTGGGTAATATTTTGATGGCAGAGAGCGTTCCTATATTTATTTAGCCACCCACTTTCGCACCGGTCGTTCATAAAAAGGTAACAGAATAAGACTCAAATTTTTTCTCGCACCGGTTTCGTTTCGCTAAATATTTCGTGCAGCGTATAGTTCGAATACTCTTTCGTACAGTTTTTCGACGTTCTGGTTTGTCCCAAAGATTGGATCTTGGGAAAAATCCAGCCAAGCCCTGCAAAGCACTTCGTTATCTTGTTGCGTTCAATTCCTTCAACGGGGTTTTGATGCACTCAATTATTCACAACATATCACAATAAACATGAAATTAGCAAATAACACTTTAAAAACAAATCGGAAACACTCAATTTGAAATGAGAGACTTCGAGATGAAGATGTGCAACGTTTTTTAATGTTTCAACTTGTTTTGCTTATTTTTCTTCAAGTAGCAACGCTCGGCTCGGTTGGGTCGGGTTGTCAAATTTACGAACCGGCTGCTCACCGAGCGAGCAAATTGTCATTTTCCAACCCGGTTACCAACCAACCGGTGCAGTATCGAGTTGTCAAACAGGGTAACAATTTACCGATATTACCGTATTGGTGCGGTTGGTCTTACAAGAATGACTTGAATAAGTGTAGGCAGCTGGTATTTATTGCTATAGGCATAGGAAGTCAACGCATTGTGTTGGGTTTGTTTATTCTCACAAAGTAAAGAGATTTTTGCAGAGCCTACTCTTTTATTTCGTTTTGCGATAAGTCCATTATACTCAAATTAAATGATTATACCCAAATCGAAAGTTAAATTAATACTTTTAAAATCACACAAATCATCTTAAGATGTACTTCACACATGCTCTATATTCTACACCATGGATCAGAGCTAGCTTTGATGAACATGAGGATGTTGTTTTTCAGCAAGATTGAGCTCCGTGTCATAACTCTAGAAAGACTAGAGCAAGGAGAACACAATGTTTTGGCCAAAAGCAAATTGGCCTCACAGCAGCGACTTGAATGCTCTCGATTATTTGGTATAGGAGTATGTTCAAGCAAGGGCCTGTAGATTCTCACATCCCGGTGAAGATGTTTTGAAATCTTCCATAAGCAAGGCATACTTAGTCCTCAATGTCGGAGTCATATGTTCAGAAGGTATGCTCTATGTTCTGCTACAAGAAAGTCATTGAGAATGAGGATGGACATATCAAATGGTTCTATTTGGATTTGTTATTATACAGTTACATACTTGAGCAAAACAACACTAGGAACACGCATGTGAACGAAAGTTTTTGAATGTAATAGATAGATTTTATAGATGTTACAAAAAAACTGCTGTGGACGAATACAGAAAACGTAAAGATTGAATTGTTTGAAATTTTCAATTTGTTCATCCCTTACCAAAAAGAACCATTTTGACAGTTGATAAAATTTCTTAATTCTGAAAGTGAAATAAGTTATATATGCAGTAAAAACAGTTGATTGAAATGTTAATCAGATCAGATTCCGTGAAGTATCCTCAGGTATGCTTCTCTTGAAATAGTCGATCCCATTTGCTTTCTTCTTCGTTTCCAAGAATTTCCGCTTAACCTGAGCCCAGTATATATCTAGTGGGTGAATTTTCTGTATAGTTAGGCGGGTTGGCCAATTTTGGCACGTATGTGACCTCTTGTGCCTAATACCATCCCAGGACGGATTTTGCATAGAAATAACAGGCCAAATCAGGACAGAACAGAGCTGGAGAGTCGTTTGCATTACGGTATATAAAGTCAGGCCCGAAAGCTGTTGAAAGTCTTCAAGCACATATGTTTCCTTTCCATTATGGTACAAAAACTTGGTGTAAAGCTCCTTAGCATGACTTTGCTAAGTGAAATTTTGCTTGTCATCCCGATTGGGCACCTTTTGCACTTTGTATGCCTTCATGCCATGCCGCTGCTTTACTTTCTGCTCATATGATTTTTATTTTGCAACTTAGCGAGCCACATTCGCACAGAGAGGTTTGTATTTTTCGCAATAATGGCTACCACCGTGTTGTCCATTTGGCGGGAGCATACTTTCCGGTTTGTTCCGCTTCCGACCTTCCGATTCACAGTCAAACGTTGGTCAAACAATTTGAAAGCACTAAACATAGTACTTTTTGTTAGTTTTAGTTTTTTGGCAAGGTCGCGTACCGCCAACGCTGCCGTTCGTACAAAATGAGTTTGAGCACTTCGACTTGATTCGACGCCATTTTACCAAATGCAATAGGAATGTTATCATATTGTACAGGCGAAATAAAGTGAAAAGGTTTAGTTATCATACAATTGAAACTGTTCAGTGATCCGTGAAATAATTCAAAAACTACACTGAAAGGAAAGTGTCTGAAATTTAATGTGGACAGGCTTTATTGTATGCAATGATTTTTTTTTTAGTGTTGACCGTTGTTTACCGATAAATAAGGTTTCGATGTTAAGAGGCAAGTATGGCAACACTTTTGCGTGTAAGTATGCCATTTTTTCCTCTCCGCTTTGTTATTATGTAATTATGGCGTCTTCCCATTTGCCGGTTTTTGAACGAAGCATCAAGTTTGTCGTCATAGACGCAATTTCAAACAACACCGCGAGGGTCAAGGAAACAAGAAGTACACATTGTCACTCTAAAGGTCAATAACAAACTTAAAGTTTGATAGTGAACTTAGAAGTGAACGTAAACGAGTTTATGATTATGAGCAAGTGACGTGTTGTGGTTGATTGTTTTCTTTAGAGCGGATGATAAAACAAAGGACTGGATTGAGGAAATTGCCGTTAGCAGCAAATCGTGAATTGTCTTATTTCATTTTGACTTTCCATAGATGCACGGAATCGCACTTATACCATGTTGTGAGTTTATGTACGGATTTTGGCTCTGAAGAAAACATTTTCATGGTCGGAAAGCAATTTGTGGGGTTTGAATAAGTACCTGCAACTGGGAACTTCATTTCGTGGCTCTGAAAGTTTCTGAGGTTAATGCTTGTTTATGAATATAGGCTTCTGAGAAGAAGTAATTAAATACAGGGTAATAAAGCATCAATAAAAATGACAAAAAATAGCAATAAAAATATGTGAAATCGCCAGTAAATTATTATACACTGTGCCAACAAAAAAATTACATTTCGCAATGGAAAAACGTAAAATAGCAATGAAAAATTGATAATTCACTTTAAATAAATCTATAATTCATAAAATAAAAATAAAATTAAAAAATTTGTTTGATTTAATTGGAAAGATTTGAAAAATTTGAAGACTTTTGTCACATGTATAGCGCTAGAACTTATTATTATGACGGAAAACTATCAGCTTATTATTGCGTTTATACTAGTTGCCATTGCGTCATTTGAAAATTTTAGCGGTTACTTTTGAATTATTGTATTAACTATTTTTTATTGCCATTTTAAGTTTTTCTAGTGCGAATTGTTATTTTTTCGTTGGAACGGTTTAATAATTTAGTGGCAATTTTGTGAATTTTCAATGCTTAATGTTCATTAATTAGTGCCAGTATATATTTTAGTCGTAATTAAATGGATTAACGGTCGAACATTTACAGTTCGAAATATAAATTCCACACAGCAGCATTAAATATACCAGCTGGTGCATGTACTGTTTAAATCCCATCGATGAAGTATTACTAATCACATTTGTATATTTTCGGTTTGTTTAGTTATTACATTCGTATTTTTGAGCGGTCTGCGATACGTTTTCAATTTATTTTTGCGGTGCAACTTTGTGCACTCCAAATATATATTTCCCCAGAAAAAAATGAAAACCATCCACTTATTTCTCGACAACCGACATCCCTTCTGTATTAACGAACAAAATATTAAAGTATCTCTTGACCGAAAAATAAATTCATCCTTGTACCGAAACTGATACTATGAGAAAGTACTTACATTGGAAATGGACTGAATCGACTAATGCTCCTTTCTGTTACACGATATTCGCCCAGCCACTTCAATTCCACAGATCCATTCGAGGATACTTTTTCTTCTTTTTGTACCCAGACAGGAATACATTCACACCCTCCTCTAATCAATTTTTCATCCTCTCCTTTTCTCTGTATTGAATGTTTCGTTTGCTCTGAAAAAATAAAACGGCCGAAAGAATTTGTTGCGCTTTGAACTACGCTTAATATATGAGTAATGAAGCAATTGGCAGAAGTAATTTGCCCTACTTAAATTGAGGACATTCAAGACGGGTGTAAAATAATTGAATGACAAAAGTTGCATGAAGTAGCTACTTGACTTTCGTGAGTGTTACGGTGAAAAGTTTTGTCCGTCTCCTCCGCTGGGGAATTGGTGAAATGAAACCGTGACGTTGGTTGGTAAAGTTTACTGAGTTTTTTGTAGGACTGTTAAACATTGGACCACATAAGCACTTCAACTTATGAACTTGTGAACTGAGTGTTTCAAAGGAGGTAGAGAAGTTAACTCGGAATATCACTATAAAAGCTGCAGTACAACCTCTACTGCCACTATTCGCATAATAGTCCTATGTCGATTTTCATCATATTGAGAAAACAGCCGTTAAAGTTTTCAATCGTTTCACTGTAAATGAATTATAATAATATTTTAAAGATTACCATTATGTTATCTTTTGCGTCAGTCCAGAATGAGACTGTTAGGCAAATATTTTCATAGTAAGACTAAAAACGTGGGTTTTGTTTTCGAAATTTCTGGGACAAAGTCTATTATCTAAACAGGTTTCCTCAACATGCAAGCAACGTGAAGCATATTGCCATGAGAAAAACAATATCAGCAAAATCTACATAAGACTGTAATGCAAACAGAGGCGAGTATCTTGAGGACATTGAATAGGTTGCATACCAGACACGTTTTTATATGGGTGACCAGTGAATCCATCTATTTGCGTAAGAATGTTAACTCTCTTGCACCGTAGGAGGCTGATAGGAATATGCGAGCACGTGGAATTGAAATTCCTTTATTTGCATACTGTTTTATTTTTATCATGTTTCATTCTACATAATTATACAAGCCATGTTATTGTCGATTGCGACAATAACAACCCTTCATTGGGTGGGTCAAACATATGCAATTCTTGTTCATGTTTTAATATTTCCTTCAAATCTCTTGAAAATTTCCAATATTGCCAACTTGGGCTTTGAAAGTATATTTCTACGTGGTCAATCTGAATCAAATAATAATTCTTATTTTAGAGGTGGTTGACAAGTTTTATGGTTGTTCCGATCTAGCTGGTGCTTCTCTGATGTCCCCAGAAGCAGGGCATATTTAGGTAACATTCAGCCATTAGCTGGTTTGCCACCGGAAGGGAGGCACCTTCACCCTACATGAGCCTGGAACAACTTCTCTCAAGAAGGAAGTCGTTATCAGAGATTTTTGACGTATACTACGTCTTACAGCCGGGTTCTCCCTTAGCTCAGTCGGTAAATGCTCAGCTACAAAGCAACATCATGCTGGAGGTGGCTGGGTTCGATTCCTGGTCTGGTCTAGGAATTTTTCGTTAAGAAACATTTCTCGACTCCCTGGGAATAATAGGGTATGAGTATACTTGCCACACAATGATCCTAATGCAAAAATGGTACCTGGCATCGAAAGCTCTCAATTAATAACTGTGGAAGTGTGTTTAAAACACTAAGTTGGGGGCAAGCAATAAGCGAATTGTGAAAACAATAAGTTTGAAATGCTAAAGAAGAACGTCTTACAGTAAGGGTTGGATAGGCCACAAAGAAATAGGAAAAGATGCACATTAGCGGCTAATAGTAGTCAAATAATAAATGAATTTATGAGACGATACAAGCCACCGTGAGAACTTTCAAAACTTATCTACAAAACAATTATTACATCATCTATCACATATTGATCGAAAGTAGCAGCAGTGATTAAAAGAAACAGAAAATCAATCAATCAATGTGAATAAGTATTAAAAGAAATGCTTAGGTACCCAGGGCTAGGATAACAGGATCAGGTTTATTGGATGGAAAATCATCAGTTAATAAAGTAAGTGTAATGCGTATAAATTACTGGGGCCATATGGAGAGGAGACCAGAAGTACACCCACTGAAAGTAGCAAGAATACTCAAGTGGAAGTGTAAATATAGTACAAACATCCAATTGATTTTAGTATTTTGTTTATGCGGGGCTTGTTGTACGTGAAAGTGACCTAGGAATGGACGTGAGTGACCAGGCATGAAGCTTATTATGACGAAAATTTCATTTCCTTTCCACAGGTGCAGATAGCCTGCCAAATCAAGATTATGCGAATCAAAAACCCCCGGGGGGGGGGGAAAAGCCGGGGGGGGTGAAAGGGGGGAAAAGGCGGGAAACGGGGGGGGGAAAAAAAAGATTTTTAACAGACGTGTAAAATTTCCCCTCGTTCAATTGCAAGCCAAAGCAAGCGTAAACATCGTAATTGTTTACAATCTTTCATGCAGCATACAAAATTGTTGCAATCTTCCATATAACAGTCCTAATTCCAGCGATATCTGGCTGAAATTTATATGAAAGATCCCATTAATTTATACCAAATCTAGCCCTTAGTGGGCTTCGTGGTCCAGCGGTTAGCAGCGTCATCCGTCGTTCAAGCGATTACCATGAAGTGAGGGTTCGATTCCCACTCCAGCCTGTGGAACTTTTCGCAAAACGAAAATGTCCATACTGGTCCACTGGGTGGTAGGTTAAGTTGTCCGTTGTAATTCACTATATGTTCGATATGCAGTCTTTACAACCTCGAGTTGAAGACAGTGTAAATATCTTTTATTATGTGCATAAAATTATGTTTCTTTCAAACTGCGTATGTTTTGTCATTTATTACACAACAACTGTATCTGGTCAACATCTCCGTGTTGAGCTTCGTAGTACGGGTCTTGGTAAAAATTTGGCCATGTTCATATAATCCAGCTCTTGCCTTGATCTTCTGGACCTAATTTTGTGGAACGCTGACCATTTAGGTGTTTAAATGTTGGGATTTCGGGTGAAATTACCCTTAAATTTTTCCTGCGTCTTGCTACATATAATACACGCAAAAAAAACCGCAGTAGAAACTACCATTTCGAGGGTTAAATTAAGTTCAAACACCAATAATTTTCACCTGACTTACCTGATTTTACCATGCTTGCGATTAGATCAACCATGGTGCGGTTGATATCAATATGAGGTCTGTCAAATATACCACAAATGCTGAAGATTGTACCATAAACGTAGTAAATTTGACTGAAATTTCATGGTAGTTTTGAAAATAGGCATAGTCGGGTAAAATGGTAGTTATTACAACAAGATTTTTTTTTCTGTGTAGGAACAAGTAGTGCTCGCCTCCTGGTAGTGAATATTGGCATAACCCAAGGTAGTTTTTCTCAACGAAATTCTCACTGGACTCAATAGTCAACGTCAAACTTTTCCTGCACACAACATAAAGGGATTTTCCATTAACGTTGACAATTTATGCCGGGTTCACATTACACCGTACCTTGCACGGGTCGGGGCGTTTTTGTGTTGTAAGCAAAAAGGAAACAAATTTGTGTGTAAGCATAAAGGAAACAAATTTGTGTGTAAGCAAAAAAGAAACCAAAATATTCACTCAATTTTTGAATAAAGCAATCCGATTTACTGGAGAGCTATACTATTGGGTCATCATATCTCTTTGCTCAAAAAATTATATTTTTAAATATTCCGCATAGCGAGAAAACAAGCAATTCGTCTCTATGGCAACGATGGAAAAAATAACATGGAGCAATGGGAAAGAAAATTTAAATATAATGTAAAAAATGTAATGAACGTTTACTTATATTGACGACGCTTCGTTGGTCCTCATCCCGTATCAGAATTGTACAGAAATCCGACCGTATAAAGTCTACCAGCATCACCATTTCGACTCTCATGCCAGAAAAGATACTTCTCCAGTTTTACTGAAAATGTGCGCATAGCCATGTCGGTACCACAATTCGATGCGGAAACACTAACACAATTCTTCATTTCTTCACGTTATTGAAAAACGAACGACACTTTACCATCATGCCCCATGACAACTCGAAAACATCGCGTAAACGAACATTTTACGACCGCGGGCAGCGCGTTCTGCGATTTCAAATGCAATTAAACTTAGCATATAAAGTTCGGAATGATAATTACTTAGCAGAAGCACCTAGGATAACATATGAAAGTAAATTAATCTGATATTTGTAATGAATAAAGAGTTTAAAAAAATATGCTGGTAGCATGCCTTGCGGACGGTTTAACAACGTTGATTTCAGCATTTATTGTGTCACGAGCGCATGAAATTTATTTCAAAACATTTTCATTACACATTTGATTATAAATATACTACAAAAATCTATGTTCAAATCATAATAAATACGTGCGTGGTTTGGAAATTATACATTTCCAAAACTAAAGTGTGTAGCAGTAACTTTATCCAAATAGTATCGGTAATGTTTTGATGCGGGGCTTATTCTATGTGAAAGTAACCTAGAAAAGACTCTCCAGATACTCTAAAATAGGTTGCTAGATCTGCAATACAGCTATCACTTTCTATCTCCCGGTTTAAAACTGCTGTCAATGGTCACTTAAAGGATTGTTGCTAGCAGATTTCTTCCTTTGTATTGAATTGTGTTCGATTGAATGTACAAATGCACAACAATTTTCAAAATTTAATGTTTTCAAGCAATCTCAAATTTCTCGAAATTATTTAATTATATCCTGCCATCGTTTCCAAAGATATAGGCTGACTAAAAGTAAATTGGTACGTACAAAAAAACCTGTAATTTGTGATTCAATAAGTTTAAAAAGTCCATTAATGGTTGTTTTACAGTACTTTTATTAAAACTTCAAAGTTACAGCATTAGATGGTTACATTTCTCCAGTTCGAACGAAATTTTTAACCTTCCTCTTGATGGAGCCCATCAGCGCCCACACTGTGGAAACGGACACAGAATCATCGCATTTATGGCGTTGCCATAATTGTTCATAGGCGTATCAAACATCAAATTCTTTCTTCATTTGATACCAAAGTTTTTGAAACTTTGGGGGTTTCTGTTGAAACAAAATTTGGTCAACTTACACTATTAGCTGCCTATTTACCATTCCAATGCGTAGGTCAGCAAAAGAATCTTCTCAAGGGTGACCTACAGAAGCTTACCCGTAATAGGTCAAAATTCTTCATTATTGGTGATTTTAATGCAAAACACCGATCGTGGAATAATGCTCAAAGTAATTCCAATGGTAATATACTATTTGATAATTGTTCTGCGGGTTATTACACTATCCAATACCCAAACAGCCCAACTTGCTTTTCTTCTGCCAGAAATCCCTCAACTATTGATTTGGTCTTAACTGATTCATGTCAACTTTGTAGCCAATTGGTTACCCATGCTGACTTCGGTTCGGATCACCTTCCAGTAACTTTTGAAATATCTCAAGAAATAATTTCTAATCCCAACAGTTCTACTTTGAATTGATCATAGAGCTGATTGGAACCAATATCAAACATTCATGGAATATAACTTTGATCCTAATATTCCTTTGGAAACTAAAAATGATATCGATAATGCTCTTGACTCTCTGACTACTTCCATAGTTGAAGCAAGAGCTGTCTCAGTTCCAAAATGCGAGGTAAAGTTCAATACAATTATAATAGACGACGATCTTCAGCTTTTGATCCGTCTGAAAAATATCCGTAGAAGACAATATCAAAGAACACGCGATCCCGCCATGAAAGTTATCTGGCGAGATTTGCAAAAACAAATTAAAAAACGCTTCTCTGCCCTGAGGAACAAACAATTTGAAAATAATGTGTCAAAAATAGAGCCGAGTTCAAAACCTTTTTGGAAACTCTCCAAAATTTTAAAAAAACCTCAAAAGCCTATTCCAGCGCTCAAAGAAGGTGATAAAATATTGCTAACAAATGTGGAAAAAGCTCAAAAACTTGCTGAGCAGTTTGAGAGTTCCCATAATTTCGGTTTGGGTCTTTTTAGTCCTATTGAGAATCAGGTTGCTCTTGATTATCTGAATATTTCCTCATGGGAAAATATTTTTGATGAATCCTGGGGTACTGATTTGGATGAAGTAAAAACTATAACTAAAAAGTTAAAAAATATGAAGGCTCCAGGTGATGATGGAATTTTCTATATGCTCATCAAAAAACTCCCAGTGAGTACCTTGTCTTTCATGGTAAAATTATTTAATAAATGTTTTCATTTGTCATACTTTCCTGGCAAATGGAAAAATGCCAAAGTTGTTCCAATTTTGAAGCCCGAGAAAGATCCAGCTGAAGCTTCTAGCTACAGACCAATAAGTTTACTTCCTTCAATCAGTAAACTTTTTGAAAAGCTTTTTTTCGATACTATATAACATTTTTACTTCCGACCTCCCTGATTTGCCTCAGGGTTGTCAGAAATCCTTGTTTGCTGATGACACAGGCATCTCCGCTAAAGGAAGAAGTCTTTGTGTCATTTGCAGGAGACTGCAGAAAAGTTTGGACATTTTCTCTTCTTATTTACAGAAATGGAAGATTTCTTCCAACGCTTCCAAAACTCAACTAATAATATTCCCACATAAACCTAGAGCTTCTTTTTTGAAACCTAGTAGTAGTCACATCGTTCTATGAGCGGTGTTCCAATTTCCTGGTCAAGCGAAGTGAAATACCTTGGTCTATTACTTGATCAAAAATTAAATTTTAAAAATCACATTGAAGGCATTCAAGCCAAATGTAATAAATATATAAAATGTTTATATCCTCTTATAAACAGAAAATCCAAACTTTGTCTGAAGAACAAACTACTAATATTTAAACAAATTTTTAGACCGGCCATGCTTTATGCTGTTCCAATATGGTCTAGTTGCTGTGCTACCAGGAAAAAAATACTTCAAAGGATTCAGAACAAAGTTCTGAAGATGATTTTGAAGCTGCCTTCTTGGTACAGTACTAACGAAGTACATAGAATTTCGAATGTTGAGACTTTAGAACAAATGTCCAACAAAATAATTAATAATTTCAGACAAAAATCGTTGCAATCTTCTATTGTAATGATTAATTCCCTTTATGCTTAGTTAAGATTAATTTTAGTTTGTTTTAGTTTTAAGATTATTATTGTTATACTGACACGCAGGAATAAAAACCTGTTTAAAATACTGAACTGCTAAGGCATGAACAATGTAAACAAAATTAGGTACATATTTTAACAATTAAGGTTGATACGTTACGGTAGTAGCTGGAGCACCTAGATTAACATGAAATGTAAATATGAATAAATTTGGAACAAATAAAGATAAATAAATCATCGCATTTCTTCCATTTTTCCCGGAATTGCTGAATGTCCTTGACTGTGCCGCCGCTTCGTCGAAGTCACTGGTTTGAAATTGCCCAGTATTTTTCGATTGGTCGAAATTCCGGGCAATTCGGAAGATTTATTAGCTTGGGGACAAAATCGATCTTGCTGGTAGCTTACCACTCCAGAACCACCTTGAAGTAGTGGCAGCTGGCCAAATTGGGCCAAAAGATGACTTTGCCTCTATGCTTGCGGATGAACGGCAATACACGCCTTTTCAGACATTCTTCGATGTAAACTTGGGATGTTTGTGCACAATATTTTCCTTCTTTCGAGTTCCATTTCTCGTTATTTCTGAACGCGATCGACTACTTTGGTCAAACTTGCACCAGTTGTTCTCTATAGAAGTGTAAACAAACCACTTTCAAAGATTTCGATTTCGATTCCAAACACTAGCGGCGTGCGAGCGGCGTACCGGCGTACTTTTAGTCAGGCTTTAGGACGACTAATTTAGTAAGAGTATGATTCGTTCGCCGATAACTCATATAACAAGCTTCATGTAAAACAAGATGTGGGGGGCGACCATACCTCTCACGCCAAAGTCACGAGTTCGAATCTCACCTCCGAACAAGTTACGAAAATACCCAAAAAGGGAATTTGAGTAAGTACGACGGGAGATGAACCAGCCCAAGGCTGAAAATCTCGATAATCAAGTCGTATCGAGCTAGCAAACAGCCAAATCGGACCATAAAACAGAATAGTGTGGCCAAAATCCGTGCTCGGAAGCTATACGACCAGGTGCTGACCAAGTTCGACGGGTGTCTTCTGATGGACGATGAAAGGCTGACTTCGGGCAAATCCCAGGTCAAAAATTTTACTTGGCAACGGCTCGGGGGGATGTTCCAGCCAAATTTAAATTTGTTTTTGCCGACAAATTTGCACGAAAATTCATGATTTGGCAGGGCATTTTGGCCAGATTTGGCAAGTTGTCATTACAGCAAAGTCGTTCAAAAATGGTATGCAGAGAAAGGGGTCCTTGTTCCGAAAAACCATAACCCTCCCAACTGCCCCCAGTTCCGCCCTATTGAGAAATACTGGGCAATCATGAAGAGGAGACTCAAGACAATGGGAAAGGTTGTCAAAGACATCAATCAGATGAAGACCTGGTGGAATAAGATAGCTAAAACGATGGACGAAGAAGGTGTGCGCCGCCTAATGAGCCGTGTTACAGGAAAAATTCGAGAATTCCTTCGAAACTGTGATGAATAATTTTATCCGTATTTTTTTCTTAAAAGTATGAAGAAAACGCTACATTTGTATAAAAAAAAATGTTGAATTCATTAATAAATAACTGAAATACAGGCAATTGTTTTTGTTCCAATTCTATCTGAAGCAAGCTTTAAATGATACATCCCCAATGTTGCTCAAATCCAATAGCTTTGATTTTTACTGTTCATGACATCAATGTCGGGTCCTCCCTTAGCTCAGTCGGTAAAGGCGCAGCTACAAAGCAACACCATGATGGAGGTGGCTGGGTTCGATTCCCGGTCTGGTCTAGGAATTTTTCATAAAGGAAAATTACTCGACTCCCTGGGCATATAGCGTATGATTGTACTTGCCACACAATCATACTAATGCAAAAATGGTACTTGGCATCGAAAGCTCTCAATTAATAACTGTGGAATTACATTTAGTACACTAAGCAAGCAATAAGCTAATTGTGAAAGCAATAAGCTTGAAATGCTAAAGAAGAAGAAGACATCAATGTCATTCCCTTTCTTTCGCAGTAATTATTTTAATTGTAGATTTCTATCGGCAAATTATACAGACCGGTAGACGCAAGAACTTCTTTCAGAAGCAAACGTCAAAAACAGAAACAAGAAGGTGGTCTGGGTATTTGATGTTGTATTTTTCCGTATTATTATCCAGCAGCACCGGGTGCTGATGTTACACTCCTGGGAGTTAACTTTTTTACAGAATGGACACTATTTTTTATTTTTTCTTGTGGACGCTTTCCACAATTCACAATTTCAAATTCCAGCGAGAATGTTTCGTGATTCCTGAGCTGTTGTTTATTCATGGCAATATTAAAATGGCAAATCCAACTTTGTTGAGTTTAAATTTCCTTTTTTATATCGTACTAAGCTCAACTCGTATTTTTCTACTGTTTGAATGGATTTGAAGAATAGAAAGTGAATTTTAAAACAAAAGTTTAGAATATATTTTATTTATGTAACAAAATATTGACATATTGATAATAAGTTAAGAATAGTTCTTAATCGCAATTCCGGCATACTAGCTTCAATTATTCATACCTGTCGAGTAGTTTTAAGGTCACCTTTTACCAGTGATATCATGTAAAATAAAAGCGGATAACGTAAAATGTTGTTAGCTGTTTATAAATAAACCTCTAATTTCTCAAATGGTTATGGAATAAGATTTATCATACAGTTTAATATAGTTTCATTTCAAAGTTCAAGCGGTAGGAAACGTTATTTTGAACTGGTGTAATCCATTAGATTGATGTACACTCAGTAGCAAAAAAAAGCCGAGCAAAATTTTGCTTCCATAAACCGTCATATTCAACCTTCTGTTACTTTGTCAATTATCAATATTTTTAGCTGAATTTTTGACAGAACTATAATTAATGTATTGACGTTATGTGACCAAAATTTCATGTTGATAAGATTTATAAATTTGAAGTTTTGATAACATATGTTTTTGGACATACCAATTACAAAAATACGTACTTTTGTGAAAAATTTAAGTAGCATCATAAAAATTTCAGCACTGCCTAAAAAAGTATAGAAAATAATGTGGAAATTTGAACTGTTTCCATCAAGTGGTTTGGACCACAGCTAGCGTCAAAGTTGACGCACCAACATGAGTATTTCTCTTTTTCACACGATATTGACCTTGCTTTTTGTTCTCCTGTGCTTTAAGGATTGTGAATAGCTTCCTGAACAATTTTGATAAAAGCCATGCTAGTTGGGTTCAAAAGCGTGGATTTTCAGGCAACATAACATTTACTACCTATAAGTTCCATGCGATAATCAAATGATAACTCGTGACAACAAATGTAACCAAAAGAATGCACGTTCGATTTTCAAAATGCTTTGATATTCATTTATGTAAACAAGTTCATTTTCAATGTGAATTTCAAAATGTCAGAAATGAAATTCAATAAACCACAATGAATATCAATTACCTGTCGGGATCGGAAAATATGTAAGGGCAGCCCAGTTCAGAGTATTCTTGCTCAACATTGTTAGTATCTATTCTTCTGGGACGATGATGATGGCCTTGGTTGTTCCATGTTCGTGTTGGGATTCAAAATAACTTTAGAATAAAAAAAAATCATCACAAGAGATGATATTCAGATTTCGTCTAATGAAATGCATGCTAATCAATTGATAATCAAAACAACAGTGACATCAGATTTTTGACCCGCATTTAAAGCCGACTTCATTCATTGCAGCAAACAAAATTCAGTTGCCATAGAAGTGATACCGGTACCCATGAAAACCGGAAAGTTAAACATCATCATTAAACTGGGATAAAATAATTTTCACTTCTCATGGAAATTTTATGAAAATCCAAGGCACTGATCCTAAGCTATTTGATAAGAAACTATCACTGCAAATGCCAGTTGAAGTTTTCATGGAAATTGCTATGGAAAAAGAAAACTTTTCGTTCATCGTCTACTAGCCTTTCTCAAGTCCCTTCCAATGAAAAATCCTAAAGCCATTCTTATGATCTTAGCCACAACCTTGACAAAGATTGTTGTTCAACCAAAGGTTTTAATGAAAAAGTTATTAATCGTTAAAAAAATCACAATGATCAAACAACTCAGTCAGCAACATTATACTATTCAGGGTACCATAGATTGATTTTCATCATATTCATACTCCACGTGTTGCCGAGGGGCTAAATTATAAGACCACAGCGACTCGAATGGTTACTCGGAGAAAAGAGTATGGCTTAACCATGTATAACCATATTTTAAGTTGCATTAGCCTAATTTCAATACTTAAAAAAAATGCACAAACTCATCATTGGTTTCCATTGAAAAACCTGAATGCTTGGAATGAACTCAAAATTTTGGCAGTTTTTGTTGCAGAGTTCAACCTCAATTGATCTCAAGATTTGTTTGAAATAATCATAACATTTTCTGTTCAATTCTGACTACTGATAAAATTTAGGTAAATTTTAACAAAACGAAACTGTCAAAATTTGGGGTAAAAGAAACAAACTCGTCGTTTGAAATAAATATCGAAATGTAATGAAAATTACTTCTGCATCTCCCGTATTTTTCGTTTCATTTATTTCTTTATCTGGGCTAAACTCTATGTGGGTGTTCTGTTCCGAGATATTGACACAGGATCAAAATTCTCTAGCAGCGAGTAATGTGCCGCTATCGAGTTATCCGACAAACACCATCAATATTGATGATTCAATGATCCGTTCAGCTATATCTAAAATGAAAGCATCAACATCGGATGGTATCCCTGTGGTTATTTTCAAAAAGTGCTTTCCTGACATACTAGCACCTCTGCGTCACTTGTTCCTCTCTAGCAACTGGAATATTTCCCTCGCTCTGTAAGTCGGCCTACATGCTTCCAGTTTTCAAAAAAGGCGACAAGCGCAACGCCGACAACTACCGAGGAATATCTTCCTTAAATGCTGTAGCGAAGCTCTTTGAGTTGGTTGTTCTAGACCCAGTCTTCAATCTTTGCAAGCAATATATAGCCGATACACAGCACGGGTTCGTGCCTAAGTGATCTACGACAACGAACCTTTTCACGTTCACAACATATGCGACAGATGTTATGCGTAAAGGCTTCCAAACAGATACAATTTATACCGACTTATCCTCAACTTTCGATCCACCATCGCATTGCATTAGCGAAACTTGAGAGACTGGACTTTGGAGGCAGCGTTTTACGTTGGTTCCATTCATACCTAACCGAACGACATCTAAGCGTCAGGATTGATGACTGCACATCTGGTGAATTCCATGCCACATCCGGTATTCCACAAGGAAGTCATCTTGGGCGGCTTGTCTTCTTGTTGTAGTTCAACGACGTAAATCTTTGTATGGAAGGCCCTAGGTTATCTTTTGCTGGTGACTTGAAAATTTATAATCAGGTCAAGTCCATCGAAGCTGCGTGGTTTCTTCAACACCAACTTGAAAGTTTCGCTTCGTGGTGCAACACAAACAGGATGGTGCTGAATCCAACCAAGTGCTCCGTTGGTTCTTTCAAAAGGTAGAAGAAACCGATAATGTACGACTACCACCTCAAAGGCACCATGAATTAAACATGAATCCTGCGTCAAAGATCTAGTTTTTCTCGATGCAGGACTTACGTACAAGGAGCATATTATCTACAATGTTTCCAAAGCAAACCGCAGTTTGGGATTCATTATGAGAATGGCCTAGTACCTTACGGATGTCTATTGCTTAAAGAGCCTCTACTGTTCGCTGGTGCGATCAACGCTGACATTGCTGTCAGAGAAGACGAGAGAAATAAAAATTGAATAAAAATCAGAAGTGGTGTACAAAAATAAACCCAAAAGGAAAGGGTGCCTTTCCCATGTATGCAACAAAACGGAGTGTGTACAAACAACCACTAGAAACTATCGCAAGGTTGTTTCTTTCAGTGGTGCATGAGCGCGATCCATCACGCTACTATCATAGACTAACTTTAAGACCAGTAGGTCCCGAACAAATGCGATTTTTTTCTTGGCTCAGTCAGTACTAGCACATCGGTCTCAAGCTCGGTCCCAAGCTTAATAATACGCCCCTCATAATGAACTCACACGAACACACTCTCAAATATTCTGTCAAAATAACACAGCAAATCAAAACAAAGGCACAAATATGTATAGTTAGGTGCTGGTTTCAAGGTGTACTTTCTCTTCATATCTTTCATTCTAGCAAACATTACTGTCCACTCATGGTGCCTCATGGTGATGAGCGGCCATCTCCTTCTACATCAACATATTTATGTTTGAAAATTGGAAATAGCCTGTCAAGAGGGCTCCCTTCACCCTTGTCTTCCATGTATTGTGGTAGCTAGGTAAAAGTCTGTCAGCTCTATCAGATACCGCCTTCCAAACATGCCCTACGCTCAATTTCAACTACTTCTATTCAATTTTACAACCTGCCGTTGTCTTACGGACTTATCAATACTTTCTCTTCACAACTTTGGTTTTAGCAGAAATTGCTGTCCACTCCTAAAGTTGCATGTTGATAGAAATGATGTTTCCAATTTTAAAACATTATAATTAATTGCGTGCTCCGTGCAACAACAAACAACATGATTAACTTAAATGAACATATTTATGTTTTGAAATAGTTAAATTGGTTTCCAAATGCAGTACCATTCACAATATAAATTAATAAGCTCTGAATCACAGGATCCAATGTTGTCTACCAGCACAGTTATAGCTTTTGTATGTAATTCGCAGTACTGAAAGTGGTCATAAAACTTCACAATGTGGTACATCTCACATAGGATCAACAATTTACCATCATTGTTAAAAAAAAATTTATGATTTTTTCAACATTATCTGTTCGTCTGCAAATTGAAATGAATATTGATCCTCTCTTGTATAATGCCTCATATTTAACAAAGGTTTTCAAAAATCTAAATTATTTTGTATCAATGCTATTAAGATTGAAATAGATGTACTGCTTATGATGAGGTTGGAATTCATTCAAATATAGCTGACTTTCATCGTATGCCGTTTTTCGAGAAACAGAGTTGTTATTGATACGATTACATATTTTTATACCAATATAATCACTAATTTCAAAATTTCCACGCACGAACGGCCGTTAGACAACAATGTCACACAGCGCAGCGAGCAAAACAAAGCAGATGAGCGAATGTTGCTGACATAAGATAAGGCAAACTAATCAGGTAGTTTGTTTTCAACTATACAGGGTGTTCGGTTCCTTTGTACATAGATTTTCAGGGATAATATTTGATGAAAAAGATCTGTTCTACGCATAAAGTCAAATCTCAAAGTTTACGGAGTTATTGAACTTTTAATGTTTTGGTTCATGTTAGCCTAAAATTGGTTGTTATTAAAAAATTATGCTGCTTAGCAAGACATTTTTCCTTCATTCAAAAGCTGAAAAAAAAATTTCCTGCATAACAAATCCATTTAAACTTTGAGTAATTATCGTTCAGTGTCTTTTTAGGGGTGAAAATAACAAACTTCTTTAAACATCTCTTTTTATAGGTTGTTTTTCATGTTTTTGCATTAAACACGTAATAAACAGCAGTGACATATTTAGACAAAATAATAGCTGATGGTTTTTAAAGTGCTCTATAATTCTCTCTTTGACACAAACTTTCTATCTCGCTTAGTTTTTGTGCAATTATGTTTTACACCTTCTTGGGGAACTTGGTGTGTGAAATGAACTTCACCTCCTTCGTGAGGGAAGTAAAATACGAAGTGCCCTGCCAGTCGTTGCCATCCAGGGTGAGATAGGTCTCGTCGTCCATCACCACCGCCACGTCGCCATTCGCCGAGAAAATCGAGTTGACCATCTTATTTAGCCGCTGCCGCTGCGTCATTGCCTGCAGCTCCGAAACCAGTGAAAGCGACTTCCGCTTCCTGACATGTATGTTCATGTTCGCCGGGTACTTTTTCACTGTTTAGCCGGTTGAAGGGCTATTCACATTAGGCCGGGCCGAGCCCCGGTCGGGTCACGACCGAGCTATGCTACGAATTGATTGTTTGAGTGCTGTATGCGACCGCTCACATTAATCCACCGGGCCGTGTTCGTGGTCTCACCGGTGTTTGACCGGGCTGGTAAAAATTATTTCTTGGCAACGATATTTTTGACGGCTCGGTCACAGCACGGCTGGAAGCATGAGCTTAGATTTATATGTAGTTGTGAGCGCACTGAACAACAAGCGCGAATCATGTGTTTTGTGAGAAAGTAGAAAACTAGTTTGGTGTTCCAAGTAAATTTGATTTGCGTTTTAAATTTGTCTTTACAAAAATGATCCGTATTTTTAGCGCAAATTTTCATTGCCGGGAACACAATTTTAAAGTAAGTGCTTCAAAGATTCGACCAATTTCAATTATGTTTCTGCAACACTTGATCAAGGCCTCCTACATGAAGGGCTAGTTATTTATTTTTGTTTAACTTTGTCTAGGGTAAATGGCTCAAGAGTGTTGTAACGGATTTATTTTTTATATTTAAAATCAAATAAACTTTACTCTCTGAATATCAACAATCACACTAGTAACATTTGCTCTCTATTTTTGGGGGAATATATTAATTTTTCAATTGAATTTACTTTTTAGATTGAAAAGCTCCTCCATGAATAGGAATAAGTGTTGCTATAGTTGCGACGGTATTTCATAAGTCTTGTTCCTATAGTACGGCTGTTTTATATAAATAAAGGGTGTCCACGATGAAATTGCCACACACAAAATTGATTCGCAAAATTCGAGTTTTCATCCGATTGCCATCAAATTTTCAGGGATTGAGAAATAACTATTAAACTTCATTTTACCATTTTACTCGTATTTTATTTACAGTCCATACGCAAATGCCCGCACCTTGGCTTTAACCCCGGCCATAAGATTCTGCACAACCTGTGAATCAACCGTTTTTTGCATGTAAACCCATACTTTCTTCAGTTCCTCGACTGTCTTCACTACATTAGGTCGTTTAAGAAGGTGCTGCTTCATAATCGCCCAGTACTTCTCGATGGGGCGGAGCTCCAGAGTGTTGGGAGGGTTGAACATTTTCGGCACGAAATTGACCTTATTGTCCGCATACCACTTCAGCACGTCCTTGGAGTAGTGGCATGAGGCCAAATCCGGCCAGAAGATTGTTGGGACGTTGTGGGCCTTCAGGAGAGGAAGCAGCCGCTTCTGGAGGCACTCTTTTATGTACACCTGTCCGTTCATCGTGTCCTGGGTCACGAAAGGTGCACTCCGCTTCCCGCACGTGCAGATGGCTTGCCAAACCAGGAATTTCTTCGCAAATTTGGACATCTTCTGAGTGCGGACATGCTACGGAACGCTGAACTTATCCTTGGCCGTGAAAACAGGTTGCCGGGGATCTGTTTGAAGTCGGCCTTCACATATGTTTCGTCGTCCATGATGCAGCATTCAACTTTCGTCAGCATGTTGAGGTACAACTTCCTGGCACGGGTTTTGGCGGACTTGTTCTGCTTCTCGTCGCGATTAGGGGCCTTTTGTACCTTGAACGTTCGAAGCCCAGCCTTAGTTTTGGCCTTCTGGACAAAACTTCGGCTTAGGTGCAGCTTCTTAGCCACATCCCGAACGGAGGCGTTCGGATTTCGGTTGAAGGCCCCAACTACGCGGTTGTGATTTTTGGTGTTGTACGGAATACTTTTTCCTTCACTTCTGGGCTTCCGATCGGTGGTCAACCGTTCCTCGAACCGCTTAATCACTCGTGACACCGTGGAATTCGCGATTCCCAACGTTTTAGCGATGGAACGATGCGAGAGATCCTTGTTCTCGTGATGAATGCGCAAGATTTTATCACGCACGAGCTGTTCTTTCGACTCCATTTCCGCGAGTTTTGATCACAGGACTTTAAAACTTGCAGAATGTAAATAATGCACTATGAACTAAATCCACCCAAATTAAATTCTACCCAACGGTTAAAAAGTTAGAGCAATTTCATAGTGTGGCAATTTCATCGTGGACACCCTTTAACCATCTCTTCTGCCAGTGGCATATAGCAAATACCTTTAAAAAGAAACATTGTAAGTGATAGACGGCAGCACAAGGGTTTACGATGCAAAATGCACTCGATATTTTGATACACTACCACAACAGTAGGTACAAAGACAACACAATGTTTAGGAAATATTTCTACTCTAACTTAATTTGCATTATGTCATGACTTAAATTGATAAGTTTACGATCAGAAATGCATAATGAGTAACCTATCAACTTTATTTGTTAAGATAACTTTCTACGCGTGTTTACATTGTTCTTGCATTAGTAGTTCAGAACATTAAAAACAGGGCTTCTATACCTGGGTGTCAGTCATAATGTAAAAAATAAAAACTTGAACTAAATCTTACCTAACTATGAAGAGATTTTTGCCTGAAATATTAACATTTTTTTTTGTACATTTGATTTCAAGTCTCAACATTCATAGTTCGGGATACCTCGATAGTACTGAACCAGGGAGGCAGTTTCAAAATTATTTTCAGAATTTTGTTCTGAATCCTTCGAAGTGTCTTTTTCTTAGTAGTGCAACAACTTGACCATATTGGCACAGAAAAAGACAAGGCTGATCTAAAAAATTGTTTAAATATTAGCTATTTATTTTTTTACATAGACTGGAATTCTTGTTCTACAAAGGATATTAATATTTTATGTATTTATTACATACACGGAAAGAAATGACGGAGGATTGAAATAACTATCTTGATAGTTGATACCTATAATAAACACATTTTTGTTTCAACCACATAATATGTTTAGCTCAAAGCACTTTTTGAATTGAATCAACCATACTTCATAGTTAAAAGAGCCACCGTTTTTACACATCTATCATAGGCTTAAATCAAAACATAAATGTTATAATTATAACCAGTGTGTATGCTTGAAGCAACTATACAAAAAATAAAAACAACCTAGAGGTTTTCAATTCACTTTCGATTTCATCATGGCGTCCAACGAGGAAAAATATCTTTAAGTTGGATTCAAAGCTTATCAACTAACATGATGTGAATCGGTCATAAATAAATTCCAAATCCCAAATTGGTCATAAATCAATCCCAAAATCTATAATGAATGTAATTGCATTCTCATTCAATCAATTCCGGAACCGAAAATCTTATTCAAAAAAAATTGAACTGACCCCAAGCATATTCAAATCAACTATTGTAATTCCATTTGGGTCAACTCTAATCATGGTTGAATATACTGGCACTATAAGCCAACTGTCAAAATATTAACAATATTTTGTTTTGACATAACCATTGTATAGTTGAATCAACCATATTTTACTGAAGTTGATTCAAGCATACACTGGTGGAATCAACTCGCAATGTTTGATTGTTACAACCATGTACATGGGTTATCGAAAAATCAATGCAAAAATATAGTTGATTCTAAATGAAATATTGTTGATTGAATTACACTTTTTTTTCCGTGTATGGCATGAATATATTTATTCATAAATTTATTTTTGATGAATTATGAATATTATAATGAATTTTTTTTATTAAATATAATTTTTTTAATTAAAAATTATTATCAGTACAAAATATTTTAAATTATTTGAATAAAAAAAAAATATTTTTTTTTATATATATTTTTTTAGTACTACTATGTTATAAAAATGAAAAATTGGCTCTGTAAGTTTGATTCGATTGGGCCTGTACAAATAAATGATTTATAAAAAAATTGTACTATTATGTCACTGACTACTACAAGTTTTCAAAAAATAAATTTTGGGTTTATGTGGAATTATTATAAATTGAATTTCAAAAGCGTTGGGAGAAATCTTTCCTTTTTTGTAAATAAGAAGAGAAAAGATCTATTTGCCATCGGCTGCAAATAACACGAAGACTTCTTCCTTTTTCGGAAATGTCTGTATCGTCAGTGAACAACGATAAATCAGGGGGTCCGTAGTGAAAATATTATGTAATATTGTAACAAGAATGCTACCCTGAGGAACTCCAGCTCTCAAATATGAATCTCAGTTAAATAATTTTGAACTTATTTCTTTATATAGAATGAAAAGTTAACCTTTTTCAATTGAGCAAATGAACCTTTATGCCAAACATTGTCGAATGCGTTTTTTATGTCTTAATTTGAGTACTTGCCCTTCAGATTTATTATTTATATTTTATTAAAATTCTGCTGTACCGTACTTTACAAATTTTACGGTCAGATTGAATATTTAACATTAACATAGCATAAACATTATGACGATTAGCATAGGTATGAGCATTCATCTTCGGTTTGATCTCATCATTCATCGATGGTATTACTTATAAACGAACTTTATTGACATTGTTTGTTTGTCTTTATTTGAGAGACTTTCAGCCGGTGGCTGGTTCATCTCTTTTATTGACATATCTGATCGCTAGAAACTTAAACCTTAGCTTGAACGTGAGTTGTGAAATAATTTGAGTTCCGAAAATGGCTTCTCAAGCTGAAGACAAAGCTTAAAGAGAAAAAAAATCAGCGATCGGGTAGTCTGTTTAGGGCCTGTTAATAAACCACGTAGACTCATATTTGAAAATATCAGACTCTCCTCCTCGTAGACTTTTATCCATACAATTTTTTGTCATTTTGTATGACGCGTACACATTGGTCAAACCACTTCCCTCCAAAAAAGTCTACGAGGTTTATAAATGGCTCCTTTGTTATAAAGTGCGGATTATTCGTGATTTAAAAAAAAATATTGTCAGTCCACGGTGTAACGTAAAAGTATCCATATCAATAAGTATTAATCAAAAATACAATATCCAAAAATGTATTGTAAAATTCAGATCATGATTAATATTTTAAACATCCATTAAAATGTTGGCATATAATTATTAAGTGAATTTTAGAAAAATTCTAAGACATTTCTTGTTTACAGTTAACCGTAAATATTTCAAACAAGTACCCTACCGACAGGCTGTCAGAGCATTCTACTTTGGTTTTTAAAACAAAGTCAATATGATATTCCGGTACGCAGGCACATTTTTCATGTTCAATCACTGAAGTTTAGACGCAACTTGGTTGGTGCGAATAATTTTGGAAGACGCATCGACTATAACGACAAGCTTCCCTAATAAATATCGTATGGTTAGTTTTCTTAACGACCCATTTGGGGTATCATCCAAACCATTAAGGAAAAGGTTGAAGGATATGTGATATCGTTCGTTAACGGTAATTTTTTATTTGGAATATCAGGCAGTATTCGTCTTCTAAAAAATACAGGCGAGATAATGGCAATTATTGCAAAATACGCCAATAATTTTGCGGTCCACAAGCATTTCAAAAAATTATTACCGAGCTTTCAACTATCAAAAATGGATTTTTTATGCATAATGCATAATCAGTCAATATGATTAAACCAAAATAAACAACATAAACAAAAACAACTGTGAAATCTACATCATAGAATCCCGGAACAGTGTGAAGTAAACAAAACACACCGGCCGTGAACTAAAAGCTTTTTGGCTTCGGCCTAATGTGAATAGCCCTTGAACCGACCTCCCGGCCAAGCGCACGCAGCGATGTAGCCACTTTTCCCTCGGTTTTCCTCTTCAGCATCCTTAGGAGCTTCTTGCGCTCACGGTCGTCGGCCGTCCGAAACCGGGCTTTCTTTCGATGCTCTGATTGTTGTCCAATAGTGCCAAGATCTGTAGATGCCGGAACGGGCGTATCCGGCGTCCACAAAGTGCCGCACGATGTCCGTTTTCGACGCGGTGGGGTGCCGTTCTTTGAACGCGCACACTTCTGAACGGAGTTGCTTCAGTGTTTTGGCTATCACGGTTAGAGTTCGACTGATAGAGCTGTCAAATTTTGTCTGCTGTCTTATGGGTTACAATGATTGATGCTGCATGGGTAGTTTTGTCAGTGCGGGTGAAGGTAAACCCATGAAAAATCGGCGATTTTTGTCCATTTATTGAAATGCAAACGTTTATGATCTCTGCTTCGGTTACGCCAACTGTTCGACGTCGGCATCCCGGCATTGGTATGGTCACAGTTTTTCCAACATTCGACTGCCGAGTGCAAGTACGTAAAAAAATATTTATATGGTCATTGGTCCTTTTCTAGGCTGAAAGTATACTACTAAAAAAAATCATGAAGATTGAGCCGTCGATAGGCTTTATTCGGCGAAAATCCGTATTTGTCCTCTCCTAAAGGGTTTATTCGTGGCATCCGGGTTGTCTAAGAAAATGGCCAATGTGGTCATTGATCCAGTTGAAAGCTAGGAGAAGACTACTCAATAAAAATCATTACAAAAATCCGTATTTTTCCCCTCCTAAACGGTTCTCCGGATACTGGAAAATGTGGCTCCAACCAGTATTTTGACTGTAAAGACTTTAAAATTTGGTCATGTGATTCTTACGCAATGTGAATTTGAAATCCAAATTCGGGTCAATATGACCCGAAAAACCTTATTCGTCACAAAATTTTAACACCCAAAGAAGGTTAAAACAAATCTTTTTAAGGTTGAAAATAACATTGGGACAAGGCGGAAACTCTATTAAAGAGTCTTTGTAAACCGCCAATTGCGCCATACATGCTGTACTTGGTTCGCTGTAGAGGTAACCGCAGCATCGAACTATTCCTCAGGGCTCGGAGTTGCACGTTGATGTTGATTTGCTCCAGAGGATCAGGACAGTCGATGCGGCCTTGCAAGATGTCTGCGATTAACAAAGCCCTGGCTGTATCTCTACGGACTAACAGGGACTCCAGGTTAATCAGATGGCAACGGTTTTCGTAGTTTGGCAAACGATAGGGATCCGTCCACGGTAGTTTACGTAGCGCAAATCTCAAAAACCGTCGTTGAACAGCTTCTGCTCTAACAACACCGTTGTTGTAATGAGGAGTCCACACAACCGAACAATACTCTAATATAGAACGACACAAGGAGCAGTACAACGATTTGAGGCAATAGATATCCGTGAAGTCTTTAGCAATCCGGAAGATGAACCCCAGAACGTAGAAGCGTACGAGATATGCTGCTTAAAGGTGAGTTGGGTGTCCAGAACTACTCATAGGTCCTTGACTTGACTGACGCGCTCAATTTCGGTGCCCAACAAGACATACTTGAAAAAAATAGTCTGTTTTTTTTTGCGAAAACGAGATAACCGTGCATTTGGCCGGGTTGACATCCATGCGATTCAAATTGCACCAGCCGGCAAAAGCATTCTGCTGACGTTGGAGAAAGCGACAGTCATCGAGTGAGTGTACTCGAAGATAGAGTTTCAGGTCATCTGCGTATGATAGTCGTGGTCCTTCAAAAGCCAAATTTACGTCGTTGAAGTAGATCAAAAAAATCAACGGTTCCAAGTAACTACCCTGCGGTATACCAGACGGGGCTTTGAACAGGTGAGACTGACAATCTCCTATGACTACAGCCAGATGACGGCCAGCGAGGTACGATTGAAACCATAACAGCAGGCATCCGTTGATCCCAAGCCTGTCCAGTTTGGCAATACCTATGCGGTGGTTCAATTTATCGAAGGATGCAGGCAAGTCGGTGTAAATGACATCCGTTTGAGCGCGTTTCGCCATATTGTCAGTAATGTAGGAAGTAAGGCACAGCAGGTTTGTGGCAGTGAATCCGTGCTGGTCGGCACTAATATACGGTTTGCAGTGAGCGATCAACGGTTCCATAATTACAAGCTCAAACAGTTCAGCAACAGCGCCAAGCGAAGTTATGCCACGATAATTGCCAGCGTCCCGTTTGCTACCCTTTTTGTGTACTGGAAACATGTGCGCAAATTTCCAACAGCAAGGAAAAATACCGACAGCCACAGATAGTCGAAAAACGTGAAGCAGCGGGGGCAACAAACTATCCAGGTGTAGTTTGAGAAAGGACGAAGGAATTCCATCCGGCCCGGGATTGTGAGACAATTTGAGTTTAGAGCAGGCCTTGATTATCATCTCAGCATCGCTGTCGACTTGGCCCAAGGTTTGACTGGCAAGTGGAACATAGCTGGCCGCAAGTCTAATGTGGTCATCGCTCAATGTCTCCTCGGTGAAAACGCTAGAGAATTTCTCGGAAAATAGGAAATAGTTGTTCGTTTACATTGTTTGTTTTCATTGTCAGCCACACACAAATGTTCTGCTGTAGCTTGGTGGCTTGACCTCGCTGCTCACCTCCTTTCCCTCGAGCTTGGACTTCTGCTTCTGTCTACCTCTCGATGAAATCAAGCTATCTCTCAATGTTATTTCGTTCGTCCAGCAAGGCGACGATATGGTAGATTCCGGAATGGCTGAAATCAATTCCCATCGAAACAAAATGCCCCAAAATGGCTGATTTCCTCGTTCCGGGATGCTGGCGACAGTTAGATCATACTATGGAATGGAGGTTTTACCAGTATACCAGTTTTATATCAGTAGTTTTATCTTTCGCCATAGCTTCTGCAAAACTACTGATTTCGTTGTCAAAGTTTGACTGAAGACAATAGGGGTACTATGATTGGTGATGAATACGTGGATTCTCCACCAAGTGACCGGAAAGTCGTATAAAATAAGTACTGTTAAAATGCAGACGGTGGTAGCGCTTCTTTCGTGTTCGAGCAGATTGTATGTAAGCTCATGGAATGTGCTCGAATAGACATTGTTTTGTCATCCTTAAATTTTACTAATGTACAAAATGTTTGGTCATATGACGAAAATGTTCCTATTATGCTGAAGTAGTATTGAACCCTATGTTTCGACGCGCAGCAAAGCTATACAATCACAAATTGCTGCTCTCTTCTTTTTTTTCGGTGGACAGCTTCTTATCGCCAACATTCATTAGCATAATTGTAACCCATTAGGTCCGATTCCTTTCACAAAACGCTCAATAATTATTGTTCAACAGACTATAAGCGGCGGCTGTAGCGTTGCTGGCAGGATATCCATTCCTACCGTTGAAGTGTTGAGCGGAACATGACAGCGTGACCCCGAGCGTGAACGAGCTCTGAATAATAAAATATTTTTTGCTGCCACTCCGAAGGCTTCTTTCAGAAGACGCCTGGCAGTGGATTTCGGCTGATTAATTCTTTAATCTACGAGGAAGACCGGATTTCATGGAAATAAATTATGATTACGATTCAGTGTTTGTTTCATACATATACTAGATGTAATGTGTCTTTTCTCATGATTTGCGATCTGACTTCACGTTTACATACAATTATTCATTTCTAACAAGCACATTTGTTTTTCTCTCGTTACAGATTGAAAATGTTCGGATGATAGACAGATACAATAGCAAGAATCCTACGGTGGGGGTGCTCTACCTCACAACAACGCACTTGATTTTTGTCGATCCGGATGCCAACAAGGAGACATGGGTAAGCAAATGGAGACCATTTTCTGTTTCTGATGTTGTACATACTCTGCTTCATATGGCTTTGAAGGGCAAATAAAGAGTACTGGTAGGAGTATTACATCACAGTATGATACTTTTAAGAACGAGGTAACATTTTAGGATGCAATGCCTAAACATGCTTAACCCTTAATGCTTGGTTGACTTCATTTTGTCTCTACTTGTTCTAATATTAGCATGACATCAATTGAAGCTAACTGAATTCCGATATCCTCTGTGGATGGTAGACATGCTTCAATTTAATGTGAAGATGACGCATATTCAGCTTTTGTTTTCAGTGTGTTTATGCATAGAGAAGAACCATTTTTATGGGATTGAATTGTTTTGATAACTAATAGGAATACTTCAACACACTATATATACCTTGCTCCATAAATAGGACAGTCATGAATCTGGTCGTTTGAATTAATTAGTAAGTTATTGATTAAGCATTAAACATACATAGTGGCAGGTAACGGTGACATAAGTTTATGTTGAAATTTACGTGCTGATAATTGGATGAGTAGGATTTTTTAAAGTGCTCTTTGTAAATTACGTAGAGCATTGCATAAAACGCTTGCATATATTGTGGGGGAGTCACCTTAATAAGCTCCTAAATCCACTTTCAATAAACAAATCGCCCAAAACGTTTAATGTCTTAAAGGGTGTTTCGATCAAAATTTGGTCGACTTAAGCTTGACGCATTTCCTTTCATCGTGCATTAAAAAATTTTGCACACCCCTCATTTTGAACAGGGATCATGCCTCTATTTTGAATTTGAGATTGGAACTTCAGTTATCAAAATGTCGTCGAAGGAGGAGAAGCAACGAACAAAAATTTTGCACGTGCATGGCGAAAATCCAAACTACTCTCACGCCAAGTTGGCGAAACTGTTGAATGTGGCTAAATCAACTGTTACCAACATATTAAAAGTGTTCGGTGAACGTTTGTCGACAGCCAGGAAAGCTGGATCGGGGGAATCGAAAGCCGGAGGCTACAGCGACGACAAAAAGAGTTGCCCGCTGTTTCGAGCGGAGCCCCAACCTCTCCCTCCGAGATGTCGCAAAGAAGCTGGGAGTGGCGCCTTCAACTGTGGACATAGCTAAAAACGAGCTGGACTGTCGACTTACAAGAAAGTGGTGACTCCAAAGCGCGACGATAAACAAAACACGTCGGCCAAAGCACGATCGCGAAAGTTGTACACGACGATGCTGACGAAGTTTGATTGCGTGGTACGGGCAACTTACGTCAAGGCAGACTTTAAACAGCATCCTGAACAGGAATTTTATACGGCAACCGGACGAGCAAAGGTGGCAAATATTTTCAAGCACATAAAACTGTCAATGTTCGTGAAGAAATATCTGGTGTTCACAACTTCAGAATTGGCTAGAAGTATCATATGTTGGAACATATTCCAATTTTAATTTTACGTACTGCAATTATCTAGCAGAAACGTTGTTTCCTCTGCATATTTGAACTGGTTCACCACTCGATGAAAACAGCTTGTAATATCGTTGGCTTGACGTCCTGCGACAGATTCATCCCACAAGCAAGTAATAACAGGCAGATCTTGCATGAACTTGCCCACTGAAGCAATTTGTTCGTTATATGTCAACGCTGAGAAAATACAATACTTTTGGATCCATCGAGCCTTGGAAGTTGAATTACCTATAAAAATATTGATTGAATTGTGCAGCTTTATAAATAAATGCAATATTATCAACATTTTGTCCACAACAATCCACGGCAAGCACAATGCAGCCGGGTTTTACATTTTCCCCACCTTTTCGATATGCATTTCGAGCCATATCTACCAAACGACAGTGCACAGAACACCTTTAGCATATTACACACGATTCAGGTTTGTCCAAGGAGTATGATGCGGAATGTCCAGTTTGCTCCTGGTGAGCAATAAAAGTCCTGTAGAATTGATAGCTGACCTTCGGAGCATTCTCTGTTTGGAGTTAATGATCACACATAGCGTTTTCAGTTAAGTCGGGCGGCAAATAGAGGTTGCTGCACCCAGTGAAAAAAGTGCAAAAATCAAGGATGCCATGTTTTTTTCTGGTCGGCCTGTCACTTTTAAGAATGACCACAAAAGCTACGTCGGATTTTGTTTATTCGGTTTGTGTTTTTTATTAAAGGGTGTTCCGATCAAAATTTGGTCAAACAGTTATGTGTGTGAGTCGATCAAAGTTTTTATTAATAAGTCAATTTTTTTTTCTTTTTCAAGTTCGGAACAGTTGTGTCGCTTCGGGAAGGGCAGTGGACGTTTTTGTAGGCACTCGTCAAAAGAGATCCAAATTATTTTGTCTGCCACAATGATCGCCTTAATGGAGCTGGTGGTGGCGTTGCCATCATTGTCCATGGGCGTATCAAACATCACATTCTTTCTTCATTTGAAACCAAAGTTAAATAGTGTCAAATTACTTTTACAGCTGCCTATTTGCCTTTTGAATGCACTGGCCAGCAAAAGAACTGGCTCAAGGGTGACCTTCAGAAACTCACCCGTCATAGGTGAAGTCCATTGATTACCCATACATTTGAAATTTCTCAAGAAATCATTTCTTATTCCATCAGTTCTATTTTCAACCACTATAGAGCTGATTAGGATCAATATCGAACATTTATGGATTACAAATTTGATCCTAATGTTCCATTCCAAAAAGAAATGAAATTAATAATGCTCTTGAATCTCTGGCTTTCTCAATAAGTAGAGCAAGAGCTGCTTCAGTGCCAAAATGCGAGGTTAAATTTGATTCAGTTATAATTGATGACGATCTTCAGCTCTTGATTCGGCGGAAAAATGTACGTAGGCGGCAATATCAAAGAGCACGTGATCCCGCTATCAAAGTCATATGGCGGGATTTACAAAAACATGTTTTAAATAATGTATCGAAATTAGATCCGAGATCCAAACCTTTCAGGAAACTTTCTAATAGCTTGAAAAAATTTCAAAAACCTGCCCCAGCGCTTAAAGGAAGGTGATTAAATTTCTCAAAAATGCGGAAGAAGCTCTAACACTTGCTAAGCAGTTTGAGAACTCCCTTAATTTCAGTTTTGGTCTAACAGGTACTGTTGAGGATCAGGTTTCCAGGGAGTATCTGAATATTTTTTCTCGACAAAATATTTTTGATGATTCTTGGGGAACTGATGAAGTAAAAACTATAACTAAAAATTTTCAAAATATGAAAGCACCAGGTGATGGTGGAATTTTATATATCTTCATCAGAAAACTCCCTGAGAGTACCTTATCTTTCTTGGTAAAATTATGTAACAGATATTTTCATCTGGCATGGAAAAATGAAAAAGTCGTACCTTTTTTGAAGCCAGACAAAAATCCAGCTGAAGCTTCAAGCTATAATAAGAAAGCTTTTTGAAAAAAATATTTTTAATGGAATGATGCTTCACATCAATACAAACTCAGTTTTTGCTGATGAACAGTTTGGATTTCTCCAGGGCTTCAAATGGTGAGTTGACAACTTCGAAGGAGGGTGCGACCGACCTCTCGTCCTCACAAGTTCCTACCTCACGCCTCCACGAGTCATATGATCACAAAAGACTGCCAGCTGAAACATGGAGACGCTGGTTGGCGTAGCCTGGGCAATGTTGTCAATCTAACAATAGCGAAGTGAGGGGATGCGACTGAACATCATGTACCTTAAGTCATATTGTATATTTTCCAATCTCAATTTATTAATAATTTCAGCACGCATTAGAATCATCGGCGTCGAAAGCTTTCAATTAATAACTGTGGAAGTGCATTTGGAACACTGAGTTGAGAGCAGGAAATAAGCAATTTGTGAAAGCAATAAGCTTAAAATGCTATATATAATTACGCTTTAGAATCATCTTTGCATTCCAAAACCATGTAAGAGCCCGGAGCAACATGACAGGCATCAGGGACTCAATTTGCTTTTCAGCATTTCAGTATAACATTTGATTTAAAATTGCCCCTCTGAACTTCAACTACTATATTCATAAAAGATTGGCATGTGCATATAAGCAATGTAGGATTATATTTTAATATTGTGTTTAGTGACATTATGGTAAGAAAAGCTATTATTTCAGAAATCATCAAACCGGACTCTTCGATCACTACAGTTGCTGTCTTTGAAATGTTACTAGAACAGTATATAGCAAAATATTACAACATGTTTTATAAAATAATATCTTTTATTGCAATTTTATCTTTGATATTTGGAATGATCTATTCTGTTTTCAGCTTTTCCAGGACTAGAAGGATATTAATACATATCTAATTTTTATTTATTTTTCAGTAACAATCCACTGGATGTATCATTTAAGTTTGAAATTTGAATAAATTACCATTCTTGTCTATAATGATATCTTAATTTTGTGTGTGCAAAATATACTAAATATCAAATAAAATATAACTGGGAAAGGGAGGGACCATCAGGGCACCCAAGTAAAACGATTTGGATAGGGAGCATGGGACTGCCTCCTCCCTATTGTTAACATTTCGCGGAACGAGGGCGGGCTCTTCGACCCCATCTATTGGGTTTATTCTGTCATTCGAGGGCTCGATTCTAGTGCTGTCTGTGTGAACTTGCTTTTGGAAGGAAATTCTCTTCCCTATATTCGTGGGTTTCGCGTAAGTGTCTCTGCTTGCGGGCCCGCACAAACGTTTTTGGCCCTTCATACAGGAGCTTGATGATCACAGACAACTATAGAATCCTGATCAAATCGTTTTTCAGATTATTCCACTGCTATGGAAAGTTACCTTGCTTCAATAGATGGTAGTATAACAACATCATCATCATCATGAACAGTTTGGATTTCTCCATGGACATTCAACTACGCATCATGGGTAGATTGATGTCCTTTTCGAAGAAAACCACCCCGTTGTCTCAATACCACTGTATTTTTCCGCTTGCCAAATCAGGTCAAAAATGTTCAGGTCCCTTGGGAGCTTTTATGTACGGAAAAATACATTTTCCCAGGCACTCCTGCGTGTACATTCTGGAATCCATGGTCTTTTTTGACCGCAGCTGAAAATACCTTCCCAGATCATAAGCTTTCTTGCTACCAAAAGGATTTTGAACTTGCTAGGGACTTCATCTCGACCAGTGGCTTTATAGAACTATTTTCCGGGAAGCTGCACAAAAAAAAAGCCGCGTTAAATTTTCTCTCGTTTAGTTCTAAGCCAAAGGAGGCGTAATTAACGAACTTGTTTGCAATCTTTCATACGCCATACAACAATGTTTGCAATTTTCCATACAACATGCTAGATTCAGGCGTTATCTTGCTTAAATTTACATGAAATATTCCATTATTTTCTACCATATCTAGCATTTCCTTTAGGTGCATTAGATTATGTAGAAAATTCAATGTTTCTTTTTATCTGTGTACCCATCTATCCATCTTTACGTACGTTTTGTCATCCATGCGGGGGCATCCTTCGTAAGAACCTCGTTGTACAACTTACTGGCACGTTTTTTGGCCACTAGGTTCTGCTTCAGTGTACTGTTTGGTTGCTTACCGGCCCAAAAAAAATCGAAATCCTTCTCGCAGACGAATACTTTTGTATGCATTGAATTTCTTGGCGAAATCATAATCCGACAGCCCTGGGTTTGTCTTAATCTTTCTCAACACCTTCAAATGCAACTTCCGATCCTTAGTTCCTCTACGACGCTTGCAATGATCCTGCCGATCAAAAGTATGCCGCTTTAAGAACGCTGCACACGGTCGATTTCGCCAATTTCAACGACTTCGCGATTTTTGTACCTGATCACAACGGATTTTCGAAGTGGGTGTCCAAAATTAATTGTCGATTCGTGGCTTCCATCAAGTATAACTTCTTTGAAACAAAATTAATCGTTAACAACTTTTCAGCATTGAAAGAAGAAACATTTCAAAATAAACGATTTTCAAAAAATTCTTTAAAAATTCCGGCCACGAGGAGCGCTGAAATAAACAGTGCGTCAAGGTATAAAATGACTAAAACATCAATACCAAGTTGTTTTGATTATGATGGTGATACCATTCCGTTGAACTTTTAATTCAACCAATTTTTTTCAATGCAAAATATAATACATAATATACTGAACAGGGGTTTGTGGGGTTGCCAGTGCCTTGCCATATGAAGACATACTTACAGTTAATCGCCATGTCTCTCAAAGATTTTCTTTAAAAACCCTGCTGCATCTCATCGTCAGTCAAAGCTTTTCTACGACGTAGTCTCAGCAGCCATAGATGGGTTTCATTCACATCATCCCATCACACAGTCGACCAATATAAAAAATAAGTTGTATACGATGATTATTATATCATTTTAAAATCCAAATAGACATAATAAACCAACGTGTTCTCCTCTCGACACATCTCATCTACGAGATATTGAACTCTTGCAATGGTCATCTGCCTTCGTGCTACATGGCATCTTGGATATTGAAAGACCATCGGCTGCATCGTGAAGGAGATAGCTTCCTTTACCAAATTATGTTCTTGGTTTGCGTGGGTGGCCACAAGCATTGCGATGACCGGGCTAGCAAAGCTTTCTTTACAAATGCTTTTATGTCCTACAGTATGTCCCATAAAAAAATGCGAAAATCCATACGTCAGTTTCAAGTTTTTTTCATAGAAAATCATAAAAAAATCATAATTTTATTTAGGGAATCGTTTATTAAGCCTTTCATGATAACATTACTCAATATGTCCACCATTTTTCTCGATCACCTTCTCCAAACGGGGACGGAATCGAGAGCATACCTTCTCATGAGTCAGTCATCGAATTCCATGCCTTGTTGATGGAAGCTTTCAGGGCGCCAACACTGGGGCGAAATCGTTCTCAGGCCTTAGCCTGAACATATGCTCATATTGAGTAATCCAAAGGATTCAAGTCCGGGCTGCTAGGAGGCCAAATGTCCTTTGGCCAAAGTTCCATGTTTTCAGCCACGCTCGAGTCCTTTTTGAGGTATAACACGGTGCTCCGTCCTGTTGGAAAATGACGTGTTGCTGTGCTCCAAAGTTGGCTTTCATCCATGGCAGAACGTGGTCTTTCAAAATGTTCATGTACACCTCGGTATTAACGTTTAATCCAGCTTTAATAAATACTGGAGGCATTTTCAAGCCATTGGACGCAAATGCCCGGAAAATCATGACTCCGACTGGATATTTGGTTGTAAACTTGAATTTCACGTTCTCTGGAACATCCTCAATCTTCTTCGGCGAAATAAACCTGTCTGTACGTGTGTTAGATACGGGATCGATGGTGAACATTTTCTCATCGGAGAATACGATGATGGTATGCTTCTTTTTTAATGCTGACACCAAACGTTTCGAGCGCTCCAGCCGTAGTTGTTTGATTCAGCCCGTTACAAGGTGACGAACACTCAAGTCATCTTTGACCAACCGTTGCTTGGTAGTTTTTGAAATATCGGCTTCCTTAACCAATTTCCGGATCGATCTGATAGGATTTCGCCTCACTTTGTCTCTCACTGATCTGATGACATTCCCAAATAATTTAAAGCTACTCAAAAATAAGTATTGAAAACTTTCGCAATTTTTTTATGGGACATACTGTACTCTATTGTTGTGCCAGATTTGTTCGATTGGAACGTGTCTGACTGGTTGATTGGAATTTCACGGTGTTTTATTTTCTAAGTGGGAGTGAATTCAAACCTAAATTACCTAAATCTCTGACCTGTCACGTCCTGTTCACTACTCTCTTTATATCGATCAGTCTACTTTGCGGGTCCAAAATCCGTACATTGTTGAAATCCGTACACCTGGATGATTTTTTTTAAAGTTTTATCAATCAAAAATTGTAAACTATTTCATACTCTCATGTTTACTTGAATGACGTGTACATCGAGAACTAGGCTGTAGGTTATGAAATAAAATCGACAAAACTTAAAATGGATCATGTGTTGGTCGTGCTTTTCAAATGTGTCAGTTGTTGGCATTTCGCTAAGAAAGACAATCTAATTCTAAGTTATGTTTGAATCACATTTAAAACTGTTTTCAGTATTCCATGTACAAAGCCCAAAAGACAAAGTTTCTGAACATTGTTTTTCAGATTTGCTACGGTCAATAATTCATTTAAATTCCCTTTATTTGGCACACACCATTCGGATTTTTATCCATCTTCCGTATATTTTGTATTGATTAAAGGTATGCAATATATTTCTGCAAATAAGGCAAATCACCAACGTCGACTAGGCATCTCAAAACCAGTTTTTACGTACGACTACGTACTGAAATCCACTTTAATGAAGGATTTCGGTTAAGACATTTGTCAACCTACAGTGAAGATTCCATTTTGAAGTCGTTGAATTCGTTGAGCAAATCCCTGTAGAACTGGTATTTGCTTTTAAATTAAGGACAAAGAAAGGGTTGTACGGTGGGTATATTCAGTGGCCACAGCAAATTTTATGGTAAAGGCATTTCTGTACAAACCTCTCACTTAGTATCAAAAAGGACGTAACTGCATTTATTGATGTCTTTTCATCTAGTTTCTCTTCGTATTATTACGGCAAAAAGATTATGTTTACAGAACATATTACGGTGCAGTGTGATGAAGGACGGCTGAATCTTGCAGGATTAGCAATAAAATTACATTGTCCCGGTAAAGCTATTAACGGAAGAAGAAATCGATGAAGAGAACATGTGATATTATGTAGTCTACTTGTGATTGACGAATTAATAAATAGAATAAATAAATCGATCGATTCAGTTACATTGATTATCATTTGAATATGACAGTGAATATAACACTTTCTATATACCAGTTTGGGAAATACACTGTTAGACAAAGTTGTATAGTTTTAGTCAATCATACACCATATTGTTAAATTTAGGTTCTGAAACAATTTATCAGTAAATTTATACAATCGAGTCTAAACGACTAATTACAGCTCTGTTTTACTACTACAGCAATTTGTTCATTTTAAATTCAAGGAGCTATTTTGTTAGTTTACGGAATCGCCAAGGGTTCTCCTTTAAATCCCCTAATGATCCACTGTGATTCACTTCGGTTTGAACAGAATGAATGTCCCTATAAATTGGAATGCTACAAGTGGTTCCTTTCATTTGGAATAGTTATTTGCATTTACGAGCCCATAAAAAAATGGTTGTGGTCAACAACATTTTATCCAAGGCTTTCACCGACTCATTCCGAGTCAAAGCCGAAAAATAAAGCGATAAACAAGCACAATCCCCCAAAGAAAACCCTGCACACTGTTGTTCTGGGGTTTACTGAATAACGCAATGCCTACTGACTTTTCTGAGTGTAGCTGATTGTGTTTGCTCGCTCTCATTCACTATAAGGACTATCAAACAACAACAACAACAACAACAACAACAACAACAAAAACTAGGGGGAATGGTGGTAAATCGAGTGAACAAATAAGTTAATCAAATTAAATGAATATTTAACACTAAAGGATTCTTGGAGATTCCGGTGCATCCATTAAGGGGAGCATAATGTGTGGCAACAGTGTGGGGCAGCTCACTCGGAACTTAGGTCCAATCTGTAGCTTTCAGTGATTTCATTACCAGTAATTCTGTTCAGCATAGTTTTTAGCATCTTAGTACAAACCACAAAGTCTTTCTAAACCATTGTTTCAATATTTAGTCGAACATGATGGAATGATGGAGCAGATGCCGCCGGGCAGCTTTAAGAGTAAACATACACAGCCTCTTAGTCACGTCCTGTTGAAGATTCCGTATACAGAGCAAACAACCTCTCGAGGGTGGCGCGACAAAAGCATAATCTTACGAAGGGTGTAAGTTTACGCCTCTTGTAGGTTCAAGTGTTTCATTATGATGGATGGAGATAGAAACAAAATGTCTGCAGGTCAGATGGTGACATCAGAAAGCCATATTTATATGCGTTTATATTAACATGTAATATTTTAGCCTATGCTTAAAAAAATCTACGAGGCAAAAGCGCCGGAAAGCTGAACGGAGGCCGAAAGTCATGGTTTTACATTTGCATATGGTGTACATTTGTATATACACCGTGTCCAATATATTCTCATACAAAATAAAACTCTATTTATTTGAAATCGATAATCCAGATTTTATTGATAACTTTACCCATTATATTGCAATATAATACTGATCAACTGCAGCATATGTTTTCAAATACCACCGCCTTTAACCGTCTTGACCAGCTCCAGACGTTTTTCGAAACCGTCACTGGCGGCACGCACGACTTCTATCGGCATTTTGTCCCAAATTCGTTTGATTACGGCTTTCAATTGGTTCATATTAGACGCCCTGTGGTCTGCTACCTTTGCCAGCATGTATGACCATGTGAAATAATCCAAGGGATTCAGATCTGGTGAACTGGGAGGCCATTCATTCTTGTTCAAAAAGTCGGTCAAATTTTCTCGGCACCAGCCCTGAACGAGATTTGCAGTATGCCATGGCGCTCCGTCCTGCTGAAACACATAGTGATCATCTCCAAACACCTTTTGTACATATGGCTTGACAACTTTCTCCAAAACTTCCGTTTTATAATATACGGCATTCACTTTAACGCCTTTTTCGATGAAAACCAGTGGTAATTTGCTTCGCTTGCAAATTCCTTCCCAAACCATCACTGATGCAGCACTTTGGAACCGTGGAATATTCCTATCACTCTCTGGAACAGTTCTCTAAGAGAGAGCCCACAACCTGTCGTTCTGGACATTGTGGGATTGTTGCAAGACGAATAACTTTTCGTCGGAAAAGATAAATTCTTCCCCACCGTGCCGTGACAAAAGCCGACTTGCTCTTTCGAGTCGTTTCGGCTTTGAAGGTTCCGAAACTCCGTGAACCTTACGTTTCTTGAAAGCTTGGAATCCGAGGTCATTTTGCAGTATATTATGCATTGACGATCTCGAAACATTTAGATCTGCGGCCATTTTACGTACAGAGCGCTGTGATTTTCGTCTAACCCGTTCCCCGACCACTTTAACAACTCGTGCAGTCCGCACCGTACGAGTACGACCGGATTTATTCCGGTCATCCAACGAGCAGGTGTCACGGTACTTTTAGATGGTTCGGTACACAAACTCCCGCTCTACTCCGAGGTTTTTCAAATTTTTGAAAATAGCGCCCGGGCGCTCATCTTCAAAAACTTTTTTATCACAGCACGAAATTCCTTCATCGCTGGTATAAGATAAACACCGAATGAAAACAATCGGACATAACCTAAAAGCGTTTGTATAAACATAGTGCAAAACTACACCAACACATACGTGAAGCATGTTGAGTAGTTGCACGACACCAATGCAAGGAAAAAGTGTATGAGAATATATTGGACACGATGTATTGTATCTTATTACTACGGCTACTACGGCTACAACTGCTGCATCCTAGCAATACCAATCAATGTTTCATAGAGCTGCTGCATGAACATCACTAGTGCCTTTTCTTTGCTCTAGAACAAAGAGTAACGTGATGTTGTTATTCCTGTTGTATTAGTAGTAGTATAGTAGAAGCAACAATCAATAGAAAACTAGCGAGTTAAGCTGGCTCTCCGCTTTAAAACCATATTCGTCCGAAGTACATGATAGAGTTTCCAATTCTTTTACTTTGCGTACTAGAATTTGCGTTGAGAATTTTTGTTTAATTCTAGACAAAATAATCAAAAGGTCGAAAGGAACATTCGTAAACAATGACTTCTAGCGTATTTTTCTGGGATCTGCTTGCTCCCACAAACAAAATAGCACCAGAAACAGATACAGGGAGTCTTTCCTGTCGTTAGTAGATATAGATGTTCGTAACCTGGCATTTCCAGGAAATTTAATTTTAAGTCATTGTTTGCAATTGTTACTTTCGACCTTTTGATGATTTTGTCTAGAATTCACAGTGTTATTTTGACATAATGTTTGAGGGATTATTCGTTAGGAACTATGCTTTGAGGGGTGATTCATTTAGCTTGGGAATGAGCTTCCTGAGTCACAAAAAATATGTATTTTCATCTTGACCATCCAGCGTAGTAGTGGTTGCTTTCCTCCGTCAGTAAGCAGGTAGTTCAATTGCCGATGGTCTAATTATATTTTTATATCAAGGGAGAGCCGTCGCTCTGAAGAGGGGCAAGATGCTGCAATAGTACAGCATAATGATTGTTAGAATTAAGAAAACCATTGCTAAAATTAAAAACTTCCGTTGGTTCTTTTTCGTAGAAAGTGGTTTGCTTTCACAATAAAAACATTCTAACTGTAAATCAAAATTTTCCTGCTTGGTACATTTAAAAGTTGAAACTTTCAAAACGAATTGTAGAACTGTCAAATCGAAACCGTGGCATCGTTGAAAGTGGAAGCAAATTATTTTTATTCCAAAATAAACTTTCAACGAGAAAGTGTCGTGTAATTTAAAAAAAAAATGCAATTTGGATTGAAATAAAAAATAATTTTTACATAAAAGGTTTATTTTTAAGATAAATTGTTGAATTTTTAAACCAAAAGCGTGGCATGAAAGCAAATTATGATAATTCCAAAATGAGCTATCAAGATGAAACCGTCATTATCCCGTCGATTTTCAGAATGCTTCCCACTCCACCCCACGAAAAACACCCCCAGACCATCACATTTCCTCCTCCATGGTTCATCGTGCCTTGGATGTGGCGCTCCTGAAGCTCGTCTCCCGATCTGCACCAAACACGAACCCGCCGCTTTCGGTTAAACAGCTCGAATTTTGATTCGTCCGTCCAGAGAACCGTTTTCCAGAACTCTAGGGGCTTATCAGCATGCTCCTTAGCAAACTTAAGCCGTTTTGTTTTGTTTGCCTTGCTGATAAATGGGCGCTTCCGGGCAAGTTTGCTATTCAACCCCTGTGCTACGAGACGGCGACGAACAGTTCGACCGGAAGCTGATAACTGAAGGGTTTCCTGGATCTCGCGGACAGTTACCTTCGGGTTCTTCTTGACTTCGCGCATGATCTTGGTGTCCGTTCTCGCATCCGTTTTCCGCTTCCTGCCTCTGCCAGGGCGATCCACCACTGATCCAAACGTTTTAAGCTTCAGAAGAATTTTGCCAACCGCTGCCTTACTGATACTGTACTTCTTAGCGACAGCCCGGTGCGATTCACCGTTTTGCACATCACGAACGACCAATTTTCGGATACACAAGGGAATTACTTTCGAAAGCAATGCGTTCTCCATTTTTTTTTCAATTGAATCAAATGCGATCACGTATGCAAATGCACCAGGTTGAGCCGTTTGCTTCAAAACATGTCAAAATATCAAAACATAAACAATCGAGGGGTCTTCCAATGGAAACTTATCAAAAACATCGATTTTTGAAGTGGGCACTTTATTTTGTCACTGTTTTTTTTCCACACAAATTGATTTTTTTTTCTTTGAGTAAAACTCCTTTCTTTCAGTATTCCATAAGTGAAACTTAAAAAGAATATAAAAAATAAAAAAATAAAAAAAAATGTGTTTACTTTAATTTGAACCAAGTAAATGAGAGAAATTGAAAAAACGAAGAGGTGGGCACTTTATTTTGCCTATCAGTGTACATTCGTCCATCCTCACGCAGTTCTGAAAACAAACAACTCGGCTAAAAGGTGCAAGATACTTCCAAATCACGAACGAATGACGACGACGAAACATAACACTTTCAAATCAAACGAAGAACCGTCATTGTATATAATTTTACTTTCAATTCAATGAAAAACAAACACTTTTCAGAAGTTAAGTGCAAAGCTTTTAATAAAACAAGATTTATTTTTGGTGTGTACACCCAAAAGTAGAAAATGTGGCAAAAAATGCACCAACCAAAAATTTCAATTTTTGCAATCATATCTTGAGGAATCCGCAAATTTTGCCCATTTTGATCCACAAAGCGTGTTATGAAATAAACGAAGCCATACAAGTGTGTGCGAGCGACGAATTGCAACTCAGATTGATTAAAAACATATTATTGACAATACATTGCATAACCTCACGCAGACATTGGATTTTTTGAAGCAAATTGATGTGTTGCATTTTTACTCACAGCCAATGTTGCATTTTGTCTCCAAACGACGACTCATTGCAAAAAAATAAACTAAATCAAGTGGAATTGCAATACAATCTCGCTATTTTGGGTGTGGTCAATATTTCCAGTGAGCGAGTATAGTCCAGTTTCATTGCTGTTGATCAATATCTTAATACTTGAATATAACAAGGTCGCACTGAAGTGAGTCAGAGATTATTCGTCGGCAGCATATTCAGATCACCAGGGTGTGGACGAATGGTCGCATGATGTCTTCAAGCAGCTGACCAAAAGTTGATGGAGATAGCGCTAAGAATCAAACCCATGAAATTAATTTGTTCTGTATTTAGATGAAGAAAATGTTGAGCGTGTTCTCTTCTCAAGCATTTTCTGAAGGTTTTGTTTTGGTTTTTTCCACAAAAAAAATACGAAAGGTCTTCGAGTAGTACGGTTGAATGTTGAGCAAGTTTATCATCGAAGTCGAACGTCGAGTTGGCGATTTAAGGCCAGGTTCTCATTCAAAATGTCGAAAAATCGATTTTTTAATTGGTTGATTGATAAGTATATGTGCCTGAAATGTTGGGGCAAAAAGGTTTTTTGATCCGGGAAGTACAAAAGATTCTACAGCGCATTAATCGAAACAGTGTCACGGCCACCGCACGACGCTCTCAAACTTTAAACGCGTTTTCTCGAAACAATGTTTTTTAAAACTACGTGCACGATTACAAAAAAAAACGGCTCGACCAATTAATTTCTACTCTTGACCCCGGAAAAGTAAACACCTTTTATTGAAGTTTTTTGATCTTATAAATGTAATTTTTTGATCATAAATATTTCTTATGCAGTCTTAAACATTGAAAATACCACGAAAAAACGATACTCAAACATCAACTTAGCACCAAATTTTCAATTTTAATGCTATTCAAATTTCGGCTGCGTCAGACTCTGCCAAATTTAATGCAAAATCGACTAATGAAAACGATTGTTGATTCCAGCAAACGTGTGAGCAGCTACAATGCATGCAGATGGAGAACTACCATCCAGCTCCAAGTGAAATTGCGGGCGCCATTTTGTTTTTTTTTTGTAAAAAAATTATGAAATAATATCAAAGCTATATCCAATCAAAATACCTAAACAGATATTTTGAATGTCTTTCCTCTGCCTAAAAAAAAATTCCAAACTTTGCCAATTTTTACCACATTTAGATGAGAACCTGGCCAATCAATAGGAAACATGCGATTTAAAATTGTCTCATTGTTTTAGAACCCCATTGGTCACAAGTATACCATGGAGTACTCAATTCTTCAGCTTTGCGGTATATATAAGAATCTTGAGGGGTTATTCGTTGGGAGTAAAGTTGTGAGGGTTGATTCACTTCGCTCGAGACAGAGCTTGGTACCGATGCGCTGATATTTCCTGGTATCACCGCATCGGTCACAAGCAAAATGAATTACCCCTTAAAAAATAAATCCCAACGAATAATCCTCCAAATATTCTGACGAAATAACACAGTGAATTGAAACAAAAATAAATACTCTAGTACTCAAATACCGCACATCGAAAGGATGAGGTACTCTATTGTGTACTTGGGAATGGTGTTCTAAAGCAGTGAGCCAATTCTATTTCGCTAGTTCGATATTGCTTGGTGCTAATATAAGAAGGATTTTTTAGTAACAGTACTTCATAATATTTTCTTGCGTTGCATGAAGACCAACTTTGGCTGACCAACTCTCGACAACCTATTCAAAACAACGTATGTGATTCTGCTTCCTTACAAGAGGCCTACAAAGACTCAAACGCAAACCTCCCGAAATATCGAGCGTTGATAAGCAAACTAGCGCCTCCATCATGTTATGGGAGTTTTAGACTTTGGAACGCTAGGAGTCTCGAAAAATTCACATTCAGATTTCCAACTACCTCTTTTTCACATTGATTGTTGTTTTTGTATTCTCCCAAGCGCGGAAGTACCGATCTTTGATGAAGTTTGTCAGAAGAAGATAATTTATCATCTCCATGCGAAGCGCTAGGAGTGGACGGTAATTTATTGCTAGAACGAATAGACATGAAGAGAAAGTGTATTGATAGTTCCGTATAGGGCAACGGCAGGCTTTGTAAATTGAAAGATCAAGTTTGAAGACGAGCGGAGGGCATTATTGTACGGTAGTATCCGATCAGGCACATAACCCTTTACCATACTCCTATCCTGCATGGTAAGTCGTGTGTAAGTCTCTGTGTAAGTCGGCACCGCTGATTGTTCCAAAAAGGACGAAGGGAACGCTTTTTTCATCACATCCGCAAATTACCTGCCAGATCAGGAAGTTTTTTGCAAATTTCGATAATTGCTTCTTTCGAACATCCTCCGGAATATCAAACTTAGACTTGGCAACGAAATATTCTTGCCCAGGAAATTGACGAAATTCGGCCTTGACTTGGGTTTTGTCATCCATCACGAAGCAACACGATTTGGTGAGCAACTTCGTGTAAAGTTTCCGGGCGCGGGTTTTTGCAGTGACGTTTTGCTTTCCATTCCTGTTTGAGGCTTTTTGCACCTTTGAAACATGTAACCTAGCATGCTTCATTGTTTTCTACACAAAACCAACTGTTACCTTGAACTTTTTAGTGACATCTCGAAATAACATGTTTGAACGGTTCTTAAACTGTTGCACCACTTTTCTGGCCATTTTACTATCCACTGGACTAGTACACAACAAAAGAGACTACGAAAGACTTCTCACCAAGAGAAACTACGAATATACAGCATTGCAAAGTTGAATCTATTTGTATGAAAATTGACTTAAAGGTTGTACGAAATCAAATTGCACGACTTTTAAATGGCGGTAGCTTTTTACCCGTTGGGTATTTTTTATTGAAATTTTGGGTGGAATTAGTTCAATGGGTATTGGTTTACGCTGTGTTCACTAGCAGATATGCAATCGTTACGAAGATGGAGTCGGAAGAACAGCAGCGGCGCAAAGAAATTTTGGCACGTACCTCGAAAATCCGGATCTTTCTCATTGTGCCATCAGCAGGAAGCTGGGAATGGTACATTCTACGGTGTCTCGTGTTGTAAATCGGTACCACGAACGTTTGACCATCGATCGAAAAGAAAAAAAAAAGTGGCAAAAATGGATCTCCGTATAGTGTTAAGGATCACAAGCGGTTAGTTCAAGCTTTCAAGAATCCCAACAGTTCAGTTCGAGATGTGGCGAAGAAACTGAATCTAACCAAAACTCTCGTGCAAGATGCGAAAAAACGAGAAGGACTACACGCGTACAAAGTCCAAAAGGCACCTAATCGCGATGAACGGCAGAATACGTTAGGTAAAACAAGTGCCCGGAAGCTCTACACCCAGATATTGACGAAACCACATTGCCTCGTTATGGATGATGAGACGTATGTAAAAGCAGACTTCCGGCAAATTCACTGTCCGGTCAGCCATGTGACGTCTAGTGTTCTACTAGACATCGGCCGTGATATCTCTTACACGAACGATACACTACGTTTGGTGGTTTGCTCACGAATGTTTATTTGATTCTCTAATTTTGTTACAAGTCTCCTAACTGGAGACACTTGAAGCGCCAATAAATAAAATGCTATGTACAACGATCACCAATCAGCGATCGTTGTCCATGCAAAAGAAGGAAAGATAGAGTCCCTTGCAAATTCATGACTGTACACTTGATAACAGCATGGTTCAATAAATTAGTAATGCGACACTTCTGTTTGTCGCCTTTAAATGCCAGGCATTGAACTGAAGGTTCGATGCCGGGTAGAATTCAATTAACTTTCTCAGCATGTTCCCACTGGTGTGGTCTGCTGGAAGTGCATAATTGAAAGCATGGGAATGACATGTGGAATGCACATGTCACAAGCTTCCAGCTTTCCGCTGTTCATCATAAATTCGATGTCCCTGAGGACGTTAGAGAGCAGAAGATGTCAAAGTTTGCCAAAAAATATATGATTTGGCAAGCAATTTGCTCGTGTGGAAAGCGGAGCACCCCATTCATGATAATTGGAACAGTCAATGGGCAGGTGTACCTAAAGGAATGCCTCCAAAAGCTTCTACTTCCTCTTCTGAGGTCATACGATGGTCCTACGATTTTCTGGCCGGATTTAGCCTCGTGCCATTACTCGAAAGAGGTTTTGCAGTGGTACAAGGCTAAGGAGGTCAATCTCGTGCCGAAGCATCTCAACCCCCCGAACGCACCGGAGCTGCGGCCAATTGAAAAGAACTAGGTCATCATGAAGCAGGCACTTCGGAAACATCCTAAGGAAGTGAACTCGGAGGAGGATATGAAGAAAAACTGGATTGCCACGCAAAAAAAAAGTTGGTCCAAATGTTGTACAGGACCTTATGAGTAGTGTAAAGAAGAAGGTTCGTGCATTTGGATATGAAATTGAAATTGAATTAAACAAACATGGGAAAATATTCATAACATGTTTTATGTTACTCCCTGAATGTTTGAAGATGATTGGTTGAACGGGCGAATTTTTCCGAATATATATGTGTGTCGCAATTTGATTCCGTACACCCTTTAGTGTGCTAATTGCCAGGCTAGTACTGTATGTTTTTTTTTTAAATTGTGATGACAAATCCGGTTCTCAGGGCATTCCGGTTTTCAGGGCGTTTATGACAGGTTGTAAATATAAACTTATCTCCTCAAAAACTGCCATAAATCTATATCAAAAATTAAAAATATAAAATTCCAAGAAAGTTCTGAAACGATCGCATGAAAGTGGGCCAAAGTTTCTTCTGCAACTTCGTCAGGTGAATTACTTCAATTGATGGTGAAGTTTCATGAATATTTCTACAAATGCACGCCAACTTTTTGTTAAGAACCATCAATTTAATAAAAATGTATTAGCTTGGAAAAACCTTAACAAATCCGAAAAGTTCGAATACTTTGATAAAACTATACATTATGAAACAGAAACAAAACCAGTTGTATTGAATTGATGATCAGACAACACATGATAAAAAATAAGCTTAAAACGCCAAGAAATATTAAAGGAGTACAACTAGGTTGATTGAAAACGAATTTGAAGACAGTTTTCAAAAATTCACTACCGAAACAATGTTTGAAGTTATAAAGGCATTTGTACATTATCTCTTAACGAGTAACTAGCAGGAAACTGTATTTAAAATTAAGTAAGGTTGAAGTAATGAACTACAACGGTGGATTTTTAACAGTAAACAGTAGATATTGACAGATTCTACGGGAGGATTTCATATATCCATGGCCAGCACTGTACGAATATCTGCAGTAGGTAGCAAATGCTTGTTTCCACGAAAAGTGGAAAAGGAAAGGAATTAAATCTGAAAAAGGAAAAGGATTAAATCTAAAAATCCTTTCTGTTCGTTTCCATTTATGAATAATAGATGATGACTCAAGAGGAACAACGTAAAATATTATTATTTATGCATTCCAGGAAGGAGCAGAGTAAGAAAAACCCAACCATAATAATGGTATTTTGCTGCATCGTTTCAGGTTTTGTACATGCACATTGCTGGTGTTGAGAAACTTCCGCTGAGCACAACTGGTTCACCGCTGTTGATACGATGCAAGACCTTTCTATCCATCACGTTCGTTATTCCGAGAGAACGTGAGTGTCATGATGTGTATACAACGCTGATGAAGCTCTACCAGCCGGTAAATATCAAGAATCTCTATTGCTTCCAATACACATCGCATGCCAAAGAGCTGCCAAAGACAGTTGGATGGGATTATTTCAAACTGGAAACCGAATTCAAACGAATGCGTTCCCCCAACGAACAATGGAGTCTATGTACGTTGAACAAAAATTACGAGCTATGCGACACCTACCCTCAGCAACTATACGTTCCAGCTGAGGCGAGCACCGCCATGTTGCTCGGTAGCTCACGCTTCCGGTCTAAGGGGCGCCTTCCGGCGTTGACCTATTTACACACAAACAAGGCATCGATCTGCCGCTGCAGTCAACCGCTGTCCGGTTTCAGTGCCCGCTGTTTAGAGGATGAACAAATGTTGGAAGCGATAAGGAAAACTAACCCCAACTGTGGATTTATGTACGTTGTTGACACTAGACCGAGGGTAAGTCGTTTCTTTCCTAAATCTTCACCGTGGTGATTGACACAATAAGCCATTGTCATGTCCACGTGCCTATCAAGATTGCATTTATTGACTATCCACCACTTTTTATTGATCCTGCTTCACCACCATCGTTCAGATTAATGCAATGGCAAATCGAGCAGCCGGAAAAGGATACGAAAACGAGGCGAACTACGAGAACATCAAATTCCAGTTTCTCGGCATTGAAAACATTCACACAATGCGAACCAGCCTACAAAAAGTCATTGAATGTAAGTTGTAAATTTGTTCGATGGAATCGTAACTGTTCCGCTGGGGAAATGGAATCATGAATAATTTCCTTTCAATCCGATATTTTTTCAGGTTGTGAACAGAAATCTCCTACCATGAACAGTTTTCTGAGCGCTCTTGAATCCTCTGGTTGGCTTAAACACATTCGGTCAATTTTGGATACATCTAGGTTTGTAGGATGATAGTATTCGACTGTGCAGGGGTTCCAATGATAAACTTTTCGTTTCAGTTTTATAGCAAATGCAGTCGATAAAGGAATATCCGCTGTCGTACATTGCTCCGATGGGTGGGATAGGACCGCACAAGTTTGCTCGTTGGCAGCACTCATGTTGGATCCATACTATCGCACTATTAAAGGATTTCAAGTAATGTGCAACTATATATATATGAAAATATAAGTTATTTTCCTCATCCACATTTTCCCACACTAGGCTCTCATAGAAAAAGACTGGTTAGCATTTGGACACAAGTTCAGCGATCGTTGCGGTCATATACAAAACGATCCGAAGGAAGTGTCACCCGTATTTACCCAGCTGTTGGATTGCACCTGGCAGCTAATGCAGCAGCGCAACGATGCATTTGAGTTCAACGAGCGATTCTTGCTTATCTTGCACGATCACGTCATGTCCTGTCAATACGGTACATTTATCGGTAACTGCGAAAAAGACCGATTAGATCTACGGCTGTCGGAAAAGACTTTCTCGCTATGGGGATTCATGTCTAATCATTTGAATGAATACATCAACCCGTTGTACCGGCCGGAAATGGACGAGACAATTCGACCGAATTTAGCTCCTCAATGTATAAGATTCTGGCGCGGAATGTACAGCCGGTTTGAAAGCGGTATTCACCCACGGGAGCCACTGGAAGATATGCTCATTGCAAGCAAAGATCATTCAACGTCTCTGGATGACCACGTGCAGTTGCTAACTAAGGTGAGTTGGAAATATAGCTATGAACATCCGTGTCGTGATCGATCGTTAGAACTTGTGGAAATGAAATGGGCAACAATCAAGGCAGGGAATTCGGATGCATTTTATTAAGACTATGTCAAATAATCAGAGCAGAGATACGGTTAAAAATAACACTTTATGTTTTTATGTTTCTTCCCGACGAAAAACTCCAGGCCAAGGATCTGCTTGGCGTCCCCTTTAATGTACGTCTCTTCGTCCATTACGATGCATTTCGGCTGCACCAACCACTCGTGGTACAGCTTCCTGGCGCGGGATCTGGCCACCGTTGATTTGATCAGATAGACGTCTTCCTTACCTTGAAGACACGAAGTCCGGCCCGTTTTATTGTCTGCTGGACGAACCAGATGGAAGAATTGACCTTCTTGGCCAATTTTCATGTTTTTCAATTCCGTTACTAGGTAGTAAATCAGTCAATTTGTCATCGGTTATGTTAATTGGAAGTCGTCGTACAAATTAACCATGAATATCGACCCTGATGTCTGATGGGCTGCCAATGTGAACAAAACGGCGGTTTCGTTAGTGGATTATTGTAGTCTTCAGTTGTGACTATAATCGCCCATCGCTGGTTTTCGTTTGAACCGTATTGTCGTTGCACTTGAAACCCAGAATAAGTAACACCAGACAATGGATTTTCCCTCCGTTCTATTCTTCAAGTCAAAAGTCGGGCATTTTTCGTTGTATACCGCACCCGATGTACTATACAGCGCACTTTGCCCGACGTTATGTTTCACGTATACAACAAAAGAAAAACCCATTGTCGGTTGTTACTCATTCAGCAACGAACGGAACAACAAGTGAAAATCCCTAGACCAAGGTCCGCAAAAAGAGAGATAGACCTAAAAAAGAAAAAGTGATTCGAGGCCTGGCAAGACAGCGGAACCGCGGTGAGGCTCTCATCGTGAAGACCGAAGAGTCTACGTACTCCAAGGTCCTCAAAACGATGCGTGGCGACACTAACCTCACGGATCTGCGGGCCAATGTGTGAAGTATCCGCCGTACATGCACCGCTGAAATGATCTAGAGCTTAAGAAGGACACGAAGCTGAATGGCCCAGCATAAAAAGCTGGCTGAACAAGCCCTGGAACGGAAGTGGAGATACGCCCTCTAGCCACGTTAGTGACTCTCCAGTTTAAAAACCTGGACGACATCACGGAGGCTAGCGAAATCTCCACGGCCATAAAGGCTCAGTGTTGGGTCTAGGTAGCCAGTCATACGGCTGCGAAAGGGTCCATTCGGGACCCAAGTGGCCACAATACGGCTGGCAGTAGCGCCGTGGACTCGGCTCTAAAAATGGCGACACCCAAGGTGGGGTGGTCCGTTTGCACACTAGTTTGCACCAGCTGCCAAAGCCATGTTCTAACTGCCTCGAGAGCGGGCATATGTCGTGGGAGTGCAAGGACCCTGACAGGAGCGACCAAAGCCGAAGGTGTAGAGGAAAAGACCACAAGGCTCGGGACTGCAAGCAACCCCCCAAAGCATGATGTGCTCTGGGAAACCAGACTACAAGCACGTCGTGCACTTGAAATTAATAATGGAATGGAAATTCTAGAAGAACACAGAGGTGAGTCAGAGGCGTGTCCAGATCACCGCAGGCGTCCCGCAAGGTTCAATCCTGGACCAGGTTCTATGGAACACGATGTGCGACTAGGTATTACGACTCAAGTTCCCGAATGGGGTGAAGATTGTCGGGTTCGCGGACGACATCAACCTTGAAATATATGGTGAATCCATCGAAGAGCTGGAGCTAACGGCCTCGCACTCCATTGGCATTGTAGAGAGATGGATGAGCTCTAGGAAACTGGTGCAGGCAATTGCACAATTACATCAAAGAGGTCCCTGAGATACTTGGGGGTTATGATCAACAACAAGCTGTCCTTTATCAGCCACGTCGATTACACCTGCAAGAAAGCCTCCATGGCTATATCAGCATTATCACGCATGATGTCGAATAGCTCAGTGGTGCAAGGGAGCAAACGTAAGCTCCTGGCCAGTGTCGCCCTGTCCATACTAAGGTACGGCCGTAACGCTGGTAGATCACCTTTTCGTGGTGCGTTACGGGGTATCAGATCTACCACTCAACCCTAGTCTGAATTAATTCAAACTAGGGAACATATTTGTTTTTGTAGTCAAAGGAACATATATTAGTTCTTATTACATTTTATGTTTTGTGAAAAGTGACAATACTCGGATTGACCCACCGAGGATGAGCTTGGAATAAGGAAAACATGGTTAGTCTTCATTTATGTGAATTCTTATTTTCTATTCGATGTTCTATAGTTTGAATTGGTTATGACCACGGTTCTGATGCATGGTCAGTATTGGAGTCATTGTTTGTTTTCTTTGCAATGAATCCGGTTTTGACTGACAAAGGGGCGCGTCTTTGAAGAGTACTCTTACTCCTCAAAGGGTTTAAACAGCGGAAACTTAAAATAAAACTTGATTCATTGCCAACAAAACAAACAATGACAACTGTAACAACACCGAATACTTCATCATTTCTCAATAGTGACGGAGTAACTCGACATGCACTAAACCGAGGATACGGGATATACTACAATAGATCAAATTACTGGTCGCAGTGGTTTATGTCCCGAACAGAGGAAAAAAAAAGGTACGGCAGGCCGGCATGGATCTATGTTTTGAGTACTAAGAGCTACCTAGGTTAGCTCGAGAGTACACACAGGCTTGTGTGCCTAAGAGTGGTCAGTGCATACCGAACGGTATTATGCGACGTGGTCTGTGGCCGAATGGGGATGATGCCAATAGGCATCGTCATAATAGACGATGTAGAGTGGTTCAAACAACGTGGCACAAGAGGTATTCTAAAGACCACTAAAGCTGCATCTATGGTTAAGTGGCAGCGTGAATGGAGCAACACCACTAAAGGTGGTGGACCCACCGACTGCTTTAGACAGTATCTGCATAAATACGGGCATGCACAGTCCTCCGCATGCACCGAGTGCGCGAGAGTTGAGGAAATCGCGGAACATGTGTTCATCACATGTCCTCGCTTTGACGGCGTGAGATCCGGCATGATAGCCGTAAGCTGTCATGACACGACTCCGGACAATCTCGTCCAGAGAATGTGCCAAGACCGAGACATCTGGGACCCGGAGAACAGCCTCTCAAATTGTCCACGATTTCCAACTTAAATGGCGGAACGACCAACGTCAGGTCACAGGAACCACCTAACTATTGAAGTAATGCCGAAAGGTGGTTCCGGGAGGGCCCGGAGCTTAAGGCACGAATGGGTTTTTAATGGGTCGAGGAGTTGGCACCCTCATCCCATAAACGTGACTACTTCAGGAGTCTGGTTACAGATGTTCCATCACGTCTAACATTTAAGCAAAAACAAAATTAATCGATAACTATGTGTAAATTTTCAAATCGCTAACAATCACTTGTTCACTAACGACGTGTAGTTCACGTAGTCGAGGTGTCCACTCATGTGGGCGACATCTGCTAGCATGTCAAAATATCATGCCGACGTTCGCCACAAGCCACCCAATATTGACGCGATGTTTTGACTTGTAATGAGATGCCACATAGCGGCAACCAAACTGACAGATTTGCTTGTTGCTATTTGGTGATTTCTTTTAAATTGACGGCTATGGAATTTTACACATGCAAAGATTCGAGGTAGAATCTTGGCTGTGGTTGTATTATTAAAATTAAGATCCCGGATAAATAAGCCTTTTTTCGGCACGGTAGGCCTGAAAGGAGAAAAAAAAACAATCACTGCGAACACCCGCGCCCGGAAACTTAACACGAAGCTGCTCACCAATTCCGTCAACTTCCTGGGCTAGAATATTTCGTTGTCAAGTCTAAGTTCGATGTTCTGGAGGATGTTCCCATATATGTGCACTTGAAATTAATTTTATTTTTTTTTATTTTACGTCGGCCTATTTCCTCACATGGTGACAATCCCCGAGACTTGAAATTAATAATGGAATGGAAATTCTCTATTGACTATCATGTTTACTTTCTTCTTTTACAGCGCATCAACAGTTTCAAAAATATGATTTCAAAATCCGCCAAAAGATTGCAGGGCAGTAAATATGTTGACAACCGTAGCATTGAGGTAAACGATAATCGCTACAATTACGATAAGAGACTGAGCGAACTGTCTTCTGCCGATGACGATCACCCACTCAAGACTTCTAACTTTTCTTTTTCCAATCTCTCTGTACGTATCATCAGCATCGATTTGATTGTTGTTCGATAAGCTCTAACAGCGTGGTTTTCTTTTCTTTTTCTCGCCTTCGCCAGTCAACCGAGTGCAATGAAAACAACGTAGACGCGAACAAGGTTACCGAGGAAGTAAACTCTGTTGCTGTCGAATGGAAACCGCTCCGGAGTGTATCGAATTGTCCCTCGTGCTCGGTGCCATTCGATCAGATCACCAGGAAGGTAGGTAACGTTGCGTGCTCTTGTCGCGAGCCGCCAAGGACCGATGATGAGTCTAATCCTACTCAATAATGGCTACCTTACTAAAGCAGAATCATTGCTGGAGGTGCGGCGAGGTCTACTGCAGTCGCTGCATCGATAAATCACTCGCATTGGCTGGCCATGACAGTGGCAATGTGGTACCGGTTTGTAAGAACTGCTATCGCGTTTCGACGCAGGTTAGTCCCTAGGCATTTGACCCGTTAGTGTTTTCTTCAGTGTAAGCTTGTCCATGTTGGCTTGCTTGAACGTCATCGTGTTTATATTGCTTGTTCATCAGTAGCAAATGGATAAGCGTTGTTTTGCAAATATCAGTTCCCAGATTATAAAAAAATAAAGTAAAGCTAGACTACATTAAACAAAACAGCGAAGGATAGTTCCGAACAGATTTATTTTGAATAACTACTCGCACAATGCTTAAATTTGTTATATTTTTCATTCCAAAATATTACGCGTATTTTTTGTGAATTGATCGCAGAGTATTCAATTTATTATGACCATATGTTGTAATGTTAAGGTTATTTCATTTTTCTAAAATACCAGGTTCTTAAAGTAATAAAACCTAATTCGATAGCTCTCCACAATTTTTTTGGTTTTCCCACCGATGTTTTGTTTATTTATACTTTTTCTGTTATATAGTTTTAAACCAGTCGCACATCACAAGTTTTTTTTCCAAGTTTGTTTTAAACTGTTAGTTAGTCGATTATATTAGGATTGAATATGCCTGATAAGTTAATCATTCGAATAAGAGACAGGCTTAAAAACGAAGACATCTTAAAGGCTGTTATTTTTAGTTTATTCCCCTTTCAAACCTTGTAATTGTGATATTTATAAAAATTCTATTTGCCAATATGACAGATAAAAACAAGATTGGAATGTATGAGTGTGAAATACATTGTGAACTTAAGAAATGCTAGGGTGATTTGACGTTAAACGTTACTTTTAGTCACACTGCTTGCTCAAAATCTGCTACATATTCGTTAAAAAAAATACATTCAAACAAAATTGCAAAAGAGTCTTCATCTATATAATTTCTTGTTTGAGACCTGCAGGTTCAACCGTACCTTCAATAGCACTTAATAATTATCAATCCTGCACAAGCCTGCTTAAGTGTAGTACGCATTTTGGGCAACTGATAAATTATGTATATTTATGGAAAGTATGTAAATCTTGTTGCTGATATCTGTTTCAATTGAATATATTTAATGAAATGTCAATGTAAGAAAAATAAAACAAGTATTGAATACCGTTCATACAATTTGATTTTTTTTATAAAAGAACATCCTTGCTGCAGTTTGATTTTCGGTGAAATTACTTAACATCAAGATACGTATCTCAACTGTTTGAAAGAAGCAAGTGAATCGTAAGTAGTACACGATCTATGTTGGCATCATTAAATATCCTTGATACAATCTGTAAGCTCAGTGTTTCTCTCTTCTCAGGGTGACAGGTGGAATCAGTGGGGGACGAAGTGAACCGATCACCAAGGGATACAATGCCCTTATGATTTTTATTCAGATTGTAACCAAGGGACGGGACAGAAAGGATAGGGGACAAAAGGAACGATGCGGCCGTTCAGCTCCCATTGGGCTCGATCAAGGTGACTAATATCTCAGGTGGTCTATTTTCTTCAGTTGGTAGGGAAGCCGGGTGGAGTAGCGGGGTATCAAATGAGATTTATCAGTGGAGCGAAAGAGTAAGGAATACTCAATAGTGTATAAAATACCAGGGATGCCAGATATTTTTTTTAAATGGCTGCGACAAAAAATTTTTGTAAATTTTTATTTTTTTGCAAAATTAGACGTCTTTCGACGAAAAGACGTAATAAGCGAGTGAGCTATGTCATTTTCGCTATATGTGTGATTATGTAAGCATTTCTGCATCTATTTCTGGGATTGTATGCAATCTTACCATATTGTTTCATAGTTATGAAGTGACACTTAAGATTGAAACATTCGCATAGATGACACAATTCTATAGTTTTATCCCCGTTCTTCCCAGTTTTGTTTTCTAAAATCAAAATTTAGTTTTCAATTGATAAATTCAACAAACTATTTTTTTCTTTGTCCAAAAATAACGATTGAATTACAATGAATTACAGAGTCCATTTTCCGTTACATAAATTAAAGAGTTGAATTAAAAAAAATTATTTTTATTTCATTAATAAAAAACACTACACTACACTTTCATACTCATTGTTATGAAATAAAATGTTTGGGTAAAAAGGAATTTTCAACGTAGGACTACGTTTCTCTTTTCTATACCGGGAGTCATTTCAAAATTTTGAAAAATGAGTTAAGCGTAACGCTCTGAAAGGTTTTTGAACGTAAATAACTTTCGTTCGACTGAACGGAATGACTTCATCATACACCATTTGATCAGAAAAACCTACAAATTTGTTGTGTTAAAATTTCAATAAAGTGCTATTAGTATCAGTAGTTAATTTTTTTACTTCAAAATGACCTACTTTTGCTCCCATAACAATCTGCATATGAACAGGTTTAAAATAAGGTTTTCCCTTTCCGGATCCTCAGAATCGGGTAACAAATGGTTCAAATTGTCTTCTTTTGGTTTATTATGAATCTTGATTCGTACTTCGTTTTCGTACCTCTTCTTTCTGGACTATGCTATGAACGCTAGTACATATCAAGCGAGTCGAACCGAAACGAGTTCAGTATTCGACACTAGCTCTCAGCTGGTGGTTCAGACATGGCTTTGCCCACCCGCCAAAGTCCAAGCGGAAGTTGTAAAATCGTATGTTTTCATGGAATGCATTCGAAAATGTCAGTTTAGAGCTGCATTTAAGATGACTGAAGAGATGACAGACAGACGACTACCGGCTGGAGCTGGAGGGGGGGATGGTCACGGTTTCTGGCCTTGCCGTAAAAAAAGTTTCACTTATTCTTTCGTGCGGCATGGACTTGTGTGTGTGTGTGTGTGTGTGTGTGTGTGTGTGTGTGTGTGTGTGTGTGTGTGTGTGTGTGTGGGGGGGGGGGGGGGGGGGGGGGTGTGTGTGTGTGTGTGTGTGTGTGTGTGTGTGTCATCCTCCTATGCCTCACCCAACTGGGGGCGTTGGGCGCGTAGAACTGCGAAAATTTGATCAATCATATGCTCTGCAATGGTGCCCTTTTTGTTATGGAGGCCAATACAATAAAAAGGAGAACTTTTGAGGTAAGACAAGTTATCCTCAAAGCTTTTGGGGAAATGGGAGGAAAGAATAACTAGGAGGACAATAAGACACGCGAATGTGTCTTTAAAAAACATAAGAACAAATAAATAAAAATAGAATATACTGAGAGTCCACAACAGGTACAGCAAAACATTACTTAGACGCCTTTTTTCACTCTTAAAACCGGGGGGGGGAAAGGCCCCCGTCAAACAATAAAGTTTGACGGGGACCGGGGAACCCCCACACCCGCGGGGAAAGACAGCGGGGGAGGCCCTGGGGGTGTTTTTTAAAAAAAAAATATTTTTTTTGGAGTAAGAAACCCCCATCTTTATATAAAATAATAAAAAAAAAAAAAAATAATTAAAAATTAAAATAGAAGAGGGGAGGAAATACAAATAAAAAAAAATGATAAAAAAAAATAAATAAATATTATTTAAATTTTTATAAAGACTGGACTTGGAATATATGAGACTATGATCACCAAAAATTCAAAAATTCATTTTAAATTGGGTACTTCTCAAATTTTCAGGGATTAAATAACTATATATTAACTATGTTTTGGCATAATTTATTTATTGAATTTCCTCCCCCAAGCTGAATGCTCGTATATTTCTCTTAACACTGCTCATGGGATCTTGGGCGAGGCTTTGTCCATCTTCCTTACACAATTTCTCCCAGTTTTTCTTCAAAGTTTCATTGGTTTTGAATGTTTTTCCGCTTTTCTTCAACTTATTCTTCTTTATTATCGCCCAAAACTTTTCGATCGGACGAGGTTCTGGTGTATTTGGCGGGTTCGCCTCCTTCGGGACCACATTAACGCCCTTCGCTTCGTACCAATCCATTACAGGCTTGGCGTAATGGCACGAAGCGAGATCCGGCCAGAACAGCGTGGGACCACGGTGAGAGCGGAAGAAGGCAGCAAGCGCTTCTGTAAGCATTCCTCTCGATAAATCTGCCCGTTTATGGTGCCGGTTGTAACGAACGGCTTGCTGTACTGTCCGCACTCGCAGATCGCCTGCCACAACAGGTACTTCTTCGCGAATTTGTCCATCTTTCTCTTCCGGAACCTCCATGCGGGACGTACCGACAAAAAACTCGAGGCTGGGGATTTGTTTGGAGTCCGCCTTGATATATGTCTCGTCGCCCATGTCGAGACAGCCTGGCTTGACCAGCCACTCACGGTACAGCTTCCGCGCACGCAATTTGGCCACCGTGTTTTGCTTGTCATTCCGGTTTGGCGCCTTCCTGACTTTAAAAATACGTGGCCCAGCCCGCTTCATGGTCTGCTGGACGAACCACTTCAACGAATTGACCTTTTTGGCCACGTCTCGGGTGGAAAGATTCGGGTTATTCTTAAGTACTGCCTTATCTTCCGCGCCTTCTCTGGGTATTCCGTTTTCGGTTTTCGGCCGCTTCCAGCGCGCCGGTCGATGGCCTTTGTCTTCTGAAACATCTTCACAACGCGGGACATGGTGGAATGGTGGATGCCAAGCCTTTTGCCGATCCATCTGTGCGACTGACCAGGATTATCAATCACCGCGCGCAAGATTTGCTTGCGTAGCTCTTCTTGTTTCGAATGCATCTTGAAAACTACTTGACAAATCGCAATAAAATTGCAATAAACGTAAACATAACACTCTAAACTAGTATGACTCAAAATTTCATTAATGTTTACCCACGCGATAAAAAGTTACATCCAAAACAAAGTGTCGCATTTTTTCCGAGTCCAATCTTTAGTCCTGGAAAAGTTGAAAACAGTATAGATTATTCCCAATATCAAAGATAAAATTTCAATAAAAGATATTATTTTATAAGACATGTTGTAGTATTTTTTCTTTACACTGTTCTAGTAACATTTCAAAGATAGCAATTGGAGTGATCGAAGAGTCCGGTTTGATGATTTCTGAAATTAATGGCTTATCTTACCACTAAACCCAATAACACAATATTATAATACATTGCTTCATAGCTCATACGCGCATGCCAGTCTTTTAGGAGTTTAAGTTTTGAAGTGCAATTTTCAATTTTTTGTTTTATTGTAACGTTGAAAAACAAAAAGAGAAATTGGTGTTTGTTGTGTTGCTCTGTGGTCTTGGGTGGTTTTGGGTTGGTGCAAAGATGATTCCAAAGCGTGCTGGAATTATTAATAAAATGAGAATGAAAAATAAACAATATGATTTCAAGGTACACGATCTTCAGTCGCACCCCCTCATATCGCTATTGTCAGATTGACAACATTGCCCAAGCCAACCAGCGTTTCCATGTTTCAGTTGGCAGTCTTTTGTGATCATATGACTCGTGGAGGCGTGAGGTAGGAACTTGTGAGGACCAGAGGTCGGTCACACCCTCAACTCACCATTTGAAGCCCTTCTTTTGTGCGACATGGACTTAGGACCAAACTCATACCCACAATTTGATTGCCCCCGGGCCCCAACAACTGTAAATTCGGCCTATGTTTTCATGTTGATTCAAATAATGTCTACCTCATTTATCACCAAAGTCCCGAGTGAACCATTAGCTGTCGAACACTGGTTCGTCTCGCGTTCTATATACTAGCGTTGAATAGCATAGCCCACAAAGAAAAGAGTAACGAAAGGACAGTATGAAGCAAAATTCATGAGAAGGGACGGATCAAAGCAAAAACCATTCAATATTTACCAACCGAATGTGTTATGATATTTATAAATTAGATGATACTATTATTTTAACACACCAACGCGGTTTTACGTGAACCTCGCGGTTATATTCCTGATATAACCCACCTCAATTGTTTTTGTAGTTAAAATCGAGGGGCTGTCAACTTGCGTGTCTTCGATTTATCTACGGGTATTGAAAAGGTGCATTTTATATTTTTGTTTAAATATTTATGTTTTATCGTGTACATGTATTTAATGAAGTATTGAGTGTAATTTTGCGTATTGTGTATTTTAAGCAGCATTTCAGTCTAGTATAAGAAGTAAGATTCGTTTTTAAACTCACCCACTTTGGACTTACCCAACTGTACCATATTAGTGAGTTTATTCGTATTTTGATACGGAGGTATATACTTTTTAAAGATTGTATTTATGGTTTAGTTGATGGATAGAGTTGATTGCTTCTTAGTTGTTAGGTGCAACAACTTATAGTGTCATTTGAAAACAGTTTCAGTGCACCCAAATACCTTTATTCGAAATTTTAAAATATATTCCAAATGTCTGTAAAAGTCTGCAAAATAAATAAAATGTCTGCTATATGTCTGTATCGTTAAAAAAGTCTGCAACAAACATGAAAAGTCTGCTAATTTACAGACATGTCTGTAAATATGGCATCCCTGTAGTTGTACTAATTTATCTAATTCTTACAGCTGAGCTTACAGCACAATTACCATACAAAATTCTGCGATCCCGGGAAACAATTTTCCAGTACTCAATGGATGTGCAGGCGTCAAAAGGATCGCATCAATTGAATTTGCGCACCAAAATGACGCTTAAAGAACTTCAGGACACGCTTATCTTTGGACACTTTCAGCAATTCCATGACCCTCTTCTCTTAAAGAGCATGGCCGACAACCTCACGGTCCTGAAAGCACACGAACTTGGTGTGCTTGGTGTGGATACCCTTGGTGCAAGACGGGTGGATTCCTTTGCCCTAAGGATCTGCTTGGCGGTCTTATGACCTTTGTTCAGATCAACTCAGATTTCGTAACGAAGAGCCATGTTTTCCTCCTCTGTATAGACAGCCGGACAAATATACACGCCGTATATCAGCCTCAGCTAGGCAAGAATATTCGCGCATTTCTCAACTTCTTTTCCGTTTCCTCCACGGTCACCTAAACCAAATTTGATCCAGCCCTCAGGTCTTCTCATTCGATATCGCAGCTTTGATTTCATGGCATTTTCTATGTTCATGACTGTAAAAACATTATTAAGAATCCGCAATTCAATTAGTACAGTAAGAAATATGTTCATTCGATAGTATCACTTACTTCTGATGTTCCTAGTAGTATCTAGACTCATCTAACTAGTAAAATTAACTGTTTTGGTACGTGAAGCATAGAATTCGACGTCTTTAAAAATTGAAAACACTGGGTCGTAATTAGTAGCCACTTGATTAATGTGACTGAAGTGTAGGCGTAATAACAAACAAGATGCCAGAATGTCATAATTTAACGGCGAGTTTCCAGTGCTGGCAGTCTAACAGGCGAAAAACCTAAGGCGTAGTAATACTCTAAAAATAAACAGGACGCATTTTGGTTTTTATCAATTTTTAACTCAATAAAACATATTTCTGCACATACTGTGTGAAAAGGTTAAGCACTGCATTACTATACAAGATGTGAGCATAATAAATGGTTTATTGGTGCTTTCTCTCGAAAATAGGATTTAATTTTCGAATTACAATCTTTGCCTCCAGTATTCCCGGTTTCGTGATTTTGGAATACCGCCCTTTTCAAATGTTAGTCTAAAATTGTTTCTGAACCATTTCTTGCCCTATCGTTTTAAATGCGTTTTTGTTTTCTTTCTGCAAAGCAGCAGCGCATCAGCCTTAATCGGAAACCATCCACCAGCATCGAGTTTCTTCCACAGTGCGAGCGGAAAATCTCCTGCACGTACGAAACGAACCGAGTCAACAAAAAGTTCCTGGCAATCACATGCTGGGCTAGCTGTCGAAATTCACTTGGAAAATGTTCAAAAGGGACCGGAGAAGACAAGGTTGAAGCGCCGCCGGTCTCTCATCAGGTTGGATATGGCCCGGCAGAGTGCACATAAGAATTGATACTTTACTGTTATTTCGCACCCGAAAATATGTTCTCCCTCATTGACGACGACGACGACGACGACGTTGACGACAACTCTTTGTTCTTCGTCGGATCCGGTATGAAGGTTAAAATTTAATATTCGAGCAAATATTAAAGGACCATTTGGGAAAATTGTGCCAAATCGTTTCGGCCACGTGGGAGGGTGGGTGGAAAACCCATTAGAGTGGTCCATAAACTTAAAAGCGATTGCATTATCTCCCGGGAGTATTTAGTGAGTGGAGCGGGCGGCGGCCGTTTGTATTAATATTTCAACTCACTCCCGCATTGTTATAGCTAAGGAAATGGGGACAGCGAAAAATGTTCCGAACGTGCTGGGATTTGGTCGTAGGATATATGTGTTGCCATTCCGGGTTAACAATGTGGCATAATTGTGTCCGAATGTAGCAACAACGGAGTGGCTTGAATTCGATTGTCTGAGAGTAAATGTCTAGGTAGTTTCAAAAGTTATCAGTGTTGATATGCTTGGTTAACTTTTTTAAGGTGTCGGGGTCAACATGACCCTGAATGGAAAAACTTTCTAAAATACTCATGCAGACGAATTTGCTTGACTTTTCCTAAATCAGACACGCAAAAAAAAACCGTAGTAGAAACTACCATTTCAAGCGTTAAATTAAGCGCAAACACCAACAATTTTCACCTGAATATAAATGCGCTTGATTTTACCATGCTTGCGATTAGATCAACCACGGTGCGGTTGATATCAATATGAGGTCTGTAAAATATACCACAAATGTTGAAGGTTGTACCATAAACGTAGTAAATTTGACTGAAATTTCATTGAAAATAGGTAAAGTCGGGTAAAATTGTATTTTTACTACAAGATTTTTGTCTATGTAGGAACTTACGTTTCTGCATCGAACCCCCATGTTTTTGACGTTTCTGAAGGGCTGTTAAAAACAAATTACGAATAAGGTGCTTCGGGTCGGTCATATTGACCCGGACTTCAAACTCACATTTTGGAAACTAAATATGACCAAATTTTACAGTCAAATTGCTTATCAAAGTCCCAATTTTTAGTTTCTGGTGCGTACTGCTCTTTTTAACCCGATTGGCCATAAGGAATCTGAACCGGAAGAGGGCATGTTTTGCTACGATCCGTGAGGCGGCGACAGATACAAATTTTCATCGGAACATGCTTTTCGACGGCTCAAACTTCATGATTTTTCTAGAATAGTTTACTTCTAGCCTTTAAATAGCCCAATGACTATATTGGCCATTCCGGAACCATCCGGATGCACCAGGGGAACCGTTGAGCATGGGAAAAATACAGATTTTCGCCGAAACGTTAAACTTAGAAAGCTATGTCAATTGGATCAGTTTTTCTTTGATTTTGGAAACTCACTAATTCTAAAGGGTGGTTAAATTGCATCACTTTCAATAAAGGGTGGTTAAATTGCATCACTTTCAATAAGCTGTAACATTTCGCCCTTTGGGTTGATTTCAACGAAATTTTGGGTGAAATGACCTCAGCGTGTATTGTTTACACTGCGTGAGTTTCATTGTGAAATGTGTCGTAGTTTCGAAAATGGAGTCGAAGGAACAGCAAGTGCGCGAGAACATTTTGCACACGCACCTCGTTTACCCACTTCTTTCGCACCGAGCCATCGGAAAGATGTTGAAAATTCACCAGTCTACAGTGTCTGGTGTCATAAAACGTTTCGGGGAACTGTCGATCGAAAGAAGGTGAGTGGTAGAAAAAGTGTTCCATACTGTGTGAGGGATCACAAGCGAGTGGTTGCTGCCTTTGAACGCAAACCCAACTGTTCCGTTCGGGATGTCGCGAAAAAGCTGCACTTGACCAAAAGTTTCGTGCAGAAAGCCAAGAAACGAACCGGGCTCCGTTCATTCAAAGTTCAGAAAGCTCCAAACCGCGATAAAAAAAACTGAACAGGACAGCTAAAACACGTGCGCGTAAGCTGTACACACAAAATTATACAGCTCACGGGTAGAAATCATAGAATGCAGGGTAAAGACTGTTGGAAGATAGGTAGAGTTGAACGCTCAGGTATCGTCGAACCTTCAGGTACGAGTTTGGAGAGTTGGAGCGAGGTAGATTTGCTGGCGTAGGTATATTGTTATTGAAGAAGATTGTAAATTGTATATACCTGGAATGAATAAAGAGTGCGGCGGTTGTTGATTGAGGTATCAGTCGGCAGCCGTCTAGTTTGATGGAAGGTGACTAAGACTGCGTTCTTTTTATTCATTATTAAGAAACGGTCATCGACGGAGCTAGCCTCGTTATGGCCAGCGTGGCCATGGTGGACTAGTTCCAACAAAGACCATGTTTACAATCACCAACTGTACGTAGTACAGCTAACTGGTATCTAATTACCTGTATCTAATACTTGTTAGCACGTTTTCAGCACAACGCACCAAAAATCACTTGAAGAAATCATTGTTCCTGATAGTGGGATTTTGTAACTTGTTTTTCAAAATACTTTTAAGGCAGAGAATTTCACTCGAATCTTAAAGCTGTCAGTGTCATTTTAACTCAAAATTTTCCAATCTTTCCGAAAAAAATACTTTTGAAACTGGAAAAACACGGAATACATCCGAAAAGGGCTAAAACTTATTAAGTTATCAAAAAAATCAATATTAAATCAGTAATATCTTCTAAACGGTGCATCTTAGAAAAATGTTACCGAAGTACTTTTTGCTTGCAAATTTGATGTACCTTCATAAAATTAGGGTGACAAACTTTTTTGACTTTTCTTAATAGCTTTTTTGAAATTTGTAATTTTTTTAAAAAAATTTTTGCATTGTAACCTATTTTTCTCCAGAACAACCCACTGTGCAATAAATAGCATTTTCAGTCAGTTATAACATAAGAATAATTAAAAAATTATTGACATGTAACTTTTAAGGGAAAATCTATATTTTAGTTCAAAACACAAAAACCAAACTTTTTTTTACCGTGCATATTTTTTCCATATAGCACCAACAATTGTCTAAAACTTCGCCCAAGACACCAAACCAATCGGACAAACCGTTTCCGAGATACAATTTTTTGAAGATATCATGTGCATTTTTCATAGGCCCTTCTCATAAGTAAGGCTAGATTCAAAATGGCGAACCAAGTATGCAAAACGGCGTTTTTCTTCCCCAAAAACTTGTATGCAAGGTTTCATGCAAATAAAAAAAATATGAAAATTACTCGTTGCTGAAATGATATGGAACCGCACAAGTTCGATGTTCCAGAGTCTCTCAGGAAACAGCAAGTGTCAAAGTTCCCCAAGAAATTCATGATTTGGTAGGAGATTTGTTCGTGTGGTAAACGGAGCAAGCCTTTCGTGACAACTTCAACTGTAAATGGTCAAGTATACATGAATGATTTCCTGAAAAAACGACTGCTTCCGTTTCTCAAAACACACAACGTTCCTACAATTTTTTAGCCGGACCTAGCCTCTTGTCACTACTCCAAGGATGTTCTGGAGTGGTACAAGACGAATGGTGTCAATTTCGTGCCGAAGGATCTTAATCCCCCAAACTCTCCAGAGTTGCGGCCAATTGACAAATATTGGGCAATAATAAAGCACGAACTTCGTAAGCATCCTTAAGTTGTCACTACAGAACAGGAAATGTTGAAGTCATGGTTGAAAGCCCCCCCCCCCCCTTGTTTTTGAGGACGAGTTTAAAGTGATGCAATTTAACTGTGGACACCCTTTATTACCGTGCTGTTTACCGAATTTGCCAGATTTCGGTAATTTCGGTAACCAGGTCGGTAATCGAGTTCGTGAGCCTCCAGAATCACCAAAACGGATCCAATTGACAAAGCTTTCTTTGTTTACTATTTTTACTAATTTATAAGCACGTTGGGACGTTTGAGAAGGTTTCTGAGGGCAAACAATGTTTTTCTGGTGGTTTAAGACCCCTCCCTCTTCTGGAAGGAGGGGCTCTCATACAATTGAAACACAAATTTCTGCATAACTCGCAAAGTAATCAAGCAAATGGAACCAAATGTGGAGGTTTTAGAAGGCAATAAAAGTTTCTATGATGGTTTGAGACCCCTCCCTCCTCTGGGGGGGGGGGCTCTCATACAAATGAAACACAAATTTCTGCCAAACTCGAGAAATAATCAAGCAAACGGAACCAAATTTGGCATGTGGGGGTTTTTGGAGGTAGGATTTTTTCAGTGGTTGTTCGATACCATTCCCTCTCTGGAAGGGGTGGGGGGGGGGGATTCTCTCATACAAATAACAATAATTTCTGCCTAACTCGAGAACTGATCACGCAAATGGAACCAAATTTGGCATATGAAGGTTTCTGAGGGCAAACAATGTTTTTTTTGGTGGTTTAAGACCCCTCCCTTTTCTGGAAAGAAGAGCTTTCATACATTTGAAACACAAATGTCCGCATAACTTGAGAACTAATCAAGCAAATGGAACCAAATTTGGCATGTGGAGATTTTTGAAGGCAAGAAAAGTTTCTATTATAGTTCGAGACCCCTCACCCTTCTGGAGAGGGAGGGGGCTCTCATACACATGAAACACAAATTTCAACCAAACAACATAAGTAACAATATATCAAACAGCAGTCCAGGTATTTAAAATAACGAAAAAAATAATTAATTTTTTTTTTTTGTCGGATGAATATATTTGAGAATGGAATTACTTAAAGGGTGATACGGTCAAAATTTGGTCAAGGGAAAACGCGTGTAAATCAGTGAAATCGTTTATTTAAAAAATCAAATTAAATTTCTTTTTTCAAGTTCAATTAGTATAAAATTCAGGAAAAATATTCAGTTAGGCTTCCGCTTTTCCAAATCCGAATTGCCGGGCCTTACGCTTGACCTCTGCCATCAGATTTTGTACAGCCACCTTGTCCACCTTCTTCGCCGCAGAAAGCCAGTTTGCCTTGAACTGCTGCTCGTCCTTAGCAGTTTTTTTGGTCTTCTTTAGGTTCCGCTTGACAATAGCCCAGTATTTCTCAATTGGGCGGAGCTCTGGCGTGTTGGGAGGGTTCTTGTCCTTGGGAACCACCTGCACGTTGTTGGCGGCGTACCACTCCATGGCTTTTTTACCGTATGAGCATGAGCATGAGCATGATTGACCGCCCGAGGTTGCTACTCCGTTGTTGCCAGATCAGCTGTTATTACACAGAGAACCAACAGATGTTGCTTGGGACTAACATACATCTTCAATGTGTAAAAACTGGTGATCCCAAACTAAGGCAATACCGGCGCCGGCCTCGCCCGAATGCAGGTCAAGTAGGGAATGGGTAGGAATATGTTGACGTGATACTCGCTTTATTGGAAGCCGCGGAATCCACTGCACTTCCACGAGAAATCACTGGGATTTTGGATAACAGGATTGGGTGGCAGCAGGGTTCGTTTTGGTTAACGATAAGCTGTCAAGTGTAATTAGTACCGATTTCCGATTTGAACCGATTTAAACCAACAGTAAGGATGCTATTGGGGCCACTCACAAAGTGTGATTGTGGTTTTTCATTGGGACAGCAAAGTGATTTTTAATAATGCTGAAAAGCCGATTTTGACCGGTTTAAACCAACAGTAAGGATGCTATTGGGGCCACTCACAGAGTGTGATAGTGGTATTTGATTAGGAAAACAAGGTAATTCATCTCAACGCTTGAGAACCAACTTGGACCGACACCAACAGTACGGATGCCGCTGGATCCCTTACAAAATGAGACAGTGGTTTATTTGTTCCAAAATAGGGTGGCACGACGAGCATGGCGAACGAATAATTTGGATCACAATCAATTATGTACCTCACCACCGAATGATTTTACCCGGCGAACCACGACTTCTGATGCTCACTCGATCACTCGCGCAACGAACAAGAAGCAACCGAAACAATAGACAAAACGCTACGCCCGGTAACAAAATATTGCGGAACAAAGTATTGACACAACCGATTCAACCGATTCAACCGAAGGTCGACGCAAACCTATTAAAAATAAATTTTATTAATATAGATACAATGGGTAACCCAACTCCGTATGTTCACGTCCAGTTTCCGGTACATTCATTCATCAAAATTAAGAACAAAGATATAAGTAGAATCCTCGTAGTCCCCCGGATGTTTGAAGGCCCAGGTAACCAATAAGCATTAGCATATGCAGTAAGTCAACCCTAAATCTACATTTTAGATACTACAAGCATTATATTAGCATTATATCAGCATCTTAAATGCTATCTGTTGTAAAGCTGCATTTCAAATGCTATTTAAATGCTTGTAGCCTGTAGTAATCATTTCGAATGCAAAATAGCATTAATGAAGCATTATCATAGCATTGCAGTAAAGCAGCCGTATATTGGGCCAAAAGTGGCATTTATGTTGCATTTAAGGCGACTTAATTGCTTGATAGGCTGCCGTAAAGACGCTTTGGAACTGTTTATTGGTTACCTGGGGAGCATAGCCATTTCTATGAAAAGATACTAAGAGTTGTTGTTGCAAGCTGTCTACGGTTGGTGGTAACTATGTGTTGAACACAATTGGCTGAAATGAGGATTGAATGAGAATAGTGGGAACATCCCATTGAATAAATGACTATAATATTAGCCATTTATTAAGCTAAAGCCCATTCGAGCTATATCTGATGACGTTAGATCGTTTTGTTGTCTTCTACAAAAAGTGCGCCGAAGACACCAAAATGACTCAGTGTAAAGACACACTTCTGCAATTGTTTTCACACAGCAGACTCAAGCAACTTTCGCGCAATGAATAATAATTATTTTAATAAACATATAGGCTGTATGATATATGATATATGCTATGTGTAGCATGCTGTACATGATATAGCATTGTATTGTGGCGTGACATTTATTTCAGTTAATCTGCGCTCTTTCACCCTTCAGCCTACTCCTTTGAATATTGCACGTTACGGATGTTTAAAACAATATTGAAACAGTACATTAGATACCATAATGATGTAGCCTTTCTACGAAGGATCCGTCAGAAGATCCATGTGTGGCAGCTATAAGTGATGATCCAATGGCCATACTTCCATCATAGTTCTTCTCCCGCTTCTGATGCTTCGACAATGATGACATCAACTTCGCCGCTTCTAGAGCACCCATGGCTAACTGTACGTTTGAAATATCACAATGATTTTTTAAAACCGCTGGTAAACTTACCATAGTACTGGATATGTTTGCAAAAATAAAAAAAAAACTATAAAATCTAGAAATTGCTAGATGGAATGCGTTCACCTCAAAGTTGAACCACAAATTAAATTCATCTGTAAAAAGAGGTTTTAAAGAGATTTACAAATATATATTTCAACACTAATACCAATTGAAACAAATGGCGATTATGCTGTTGGGGCCACTCACAAAGTGTGATAGTGGTTTTTCATTAGGAAAACAAGTTATTTTTCATTGACGTTTGAGAGTTGAATCCTTTAAATTTGGACCACAGTATGTCAACAGTAAGAGTGCTGCCACCCACGATCATATAATCTGAATTATGCAGCACAGAGTCTCTAGGAAAACTGAAAGTGAATCATCCATCAAGCCTACAACTCAACAATCCTCCATACAAAAGTCCGATTGCTTCGAGGGTATCTCTCCTATATGGTTAAATCCCATATAGAAAAGTAACAGTGATCTATACTCAAAGTTAACTGGGTGTCCTCTGGAGATTCGTCTATGTGGAAGAAAGCTCTCACATAGCAAATCCCATACAAACATTATCTCACCGACCCACGTGAACCTCTGCTCAGCTACTGTGGGACTCAAAATGAAGCCGATAATGTATTCGGAGCTGACACCTTATTTTTTCCCATCACACCATCACACCCCCACGCCAGAAATGATTTTTTTGCTTTATTCTGAAACTGTCCATCCGTCGCACCCGTCAAAAGCCACACAAGAATACCCAAGTACAACCACTCGTTGTTCCGAAAACCATCCCATTTCCGGATTGGTGCATATTAAATAAGCATTAATTGAGTTCTTCAAAAAAAAACTTAGCTGATTTTCCGTGCTGTTGGTTGAGACATCTTCTGGACATACAGTGAAGAACCTATCGTCAAAATAATGATCAAAATGATGAAAGACTCGTCGGTCCACTTTGATGACCGTCACAAAAATCACAGTAAAACTACTCCAATGTTTCACAGTTCCTCACTAAATCACTTCAATTGTAAAAAAAAATGTCGCGAAAAATATTAAGAGCAAAATTGCAAAACACGTCAATTTAGTAGCGCGGTCTACTTCGATCGAAGAAGAGTTAAATCAGCTTAGTTTTGGTTATTAGTGGTAATATTGTGACACTCGGGCATAATTTATTAGTTTAGAGGGTTTTGCGCTTTGTCGCGAGTGAATCGATGATTATTAGCAGTTTTGAAGCTCGATATAAAGTCGCCACATAGCGAGGATTTGCATTATTTGGCAGAGTGTAGAGTGAACAAGAAGAAGAAGAAGACTAGTGCAATGTAGAGATCGACCATTTGCTGATCAGAAGCAACAAACGAAAACAACGCGCATGGGCGGGTGAAAAGCTTGCACATAATGTTAGGTGCCATTCACCACGGGGTGTACAGAGTTTTGTTATGAAGGTTGCATATCTTAACGGGCGGTTTAGTAACGTGAATTTTTAATCGCACTGAAATTAATCACGAATCAACGTCGAAATGGGTTTATTGGATGAACAAGATAGTGTGATTGCAATAGAGCTGGTTTATGGAAGTGTGTTGCAGTGCCCTTATCCAAATGATATCGGTAATGTTTACATGTGGGGCTTATTATGTGTGATAATAACCTCGGAATGGACGTGACTCTCCAGAAATTCTGAAATGGGTTGCTGAATCTGCAATAGAGCTATCACTTTCTAGCTCCGGATTAAAGCTATGCTCAAGGCATCGGTTTCTTGGTGATGGACGGAATCTGAAATCTAAAAGTTACGATCAAAACGGATCACAAGCCTTTAATCAATGTATACCGTCATTGTCAGCACATAGACGATCGCAGCACATGTTGCTGAATCTGTGTATCAAATTCGTCACCAGGAAGAACAACATCATGGCCGATGCACCTTTTCGAGCAACGTTCCATGATGAAGGACTCCATGACTGGCCAACATCCGCACAGACCGGTTCCTTTCACCACAGAACGTTCCGGAAAAAGTGAAATTCAAATTTCAAACCAAACATTCGGCTGGTGTCATGGATGAAGGAATGAAGGATGAATATAAGACGCTAAATAAGGTCTTCCACGACATCGAAGAAGTGAAGCTATCCAGTTGCCTCAACATTTCAGACAGCTGTTTGGACGAAATAAGGGAAGAAACCAAATGCGATTCTACATTGCAGTTGACCGTAGGATACATTCAGCATGGTTGGCCAGGATCATTGCATCAAGTTTGTGATGGGGTGAAAGTTTATTTCAATCTTCGCAGTGAACTGTCGCTGAAGAACAAAATCGTGTTTCGAGACAATTGGATCAAAATCCCATACAAGATTCGGCGCAAGCTGATTGACATATGTCACACCAGTCACAACGGAATCGAAACCATTCTTCAGTTGGCTAGCGCCAAATTGTTCTGAGCAGTGCGATTGTTTTGAGTATTATTTTGATATTATTTACATAATATTCTTCATTTTTCCTTACTGTAAACAGCTATAGTAAACCGTCATACGAGGAAATGCCATGACATTCTTGTACTGATTTCTACAAGCATCGAAACATTTCTGCAACAACTGCCATACGGCTGCGTAAGGGTCCACTCGGGACCCAAGTGGCCACAATACGGCTGGCACTAGCCACCGCGGACTCGGCAAAACTCAAAGTGGGGTGGTCAAAGGTATGCTTTAAGTGCATCGAGAGCGGGCATATGTCGTGGGAATGTAAAGGTCCCGATAGCAGCGACTTACCATGCCAAATGTGCGGAGGGAAAGGCCACAAGACTGTAAGGAGCCCCCAGACGACCCGTGACGTGCTCTGGGAAACCAGACGACAAGCACGTTACGGAAGGCCCCAAGTGTTCAGCTTACAAGGGTAGACCAAAAAACTAAGCACAGTGCGGGTAACCCAACTAAACCTGAACCACTGTGAGGCAGCTCAGTAACTACTGTGTCAGGCAGTTCGGGAGTCGGCAACCGATATCGCCATAATATCCGACCGATACCGTATCCCCGCCGGTAACGGAAACCTGGTTGTAGATAGGTCCAATATGGCGGCATTATAGACGACGGGCAAGTTTCCGGTTCAGGAGGTTGTGTACTCCTCAAATGAGGACTTCGCAGTCGTAAACGTGAATGGAGTGTTCCTCTGCAGCTGTTATGCGCCACCAAGATGGTCGATTGACCTGTTCTCATAAAAGCGCGTGGGAGTGGGGCAGCCGCCTTACCAACCCAAGATCCTGCTTGAGGCCCTGGCCAGGCTCAACGTAGACCTGGCCAACGTAGGTACCAAAAGTACCTACCATAGAAACGGAGCGGAGTCGATCATCGACGTGACGTTCTGCAGTCCTGGGCTGTTGAACAACTGGAGAGTGGAGGATGGCTACACTCATGGCAACCACTTGGCGGTTCGCTATAGTATCGTTCACAATACTAGGCAGCGCGCACCCACAAAAAGCACCCACTCCAATTTCCCGTAGATGGAGGACAACGTACTTCGATAAAGAAGTATTCCAAGAGGCGCTTGAGCGGGCACAGAGAAAGAGCGAAACCCAGGACCCGAGCGGTGATTGAGTCGTTGCGCTACCTACACGATTGTGCGACGCAACCATGCCTAGGGACGTTGAACCTTGGTATGGGAGGTTACCGCTGTATTGGTGGAAGGATGCAGAGTGCATGGTGATAAAGGCCAGTAGACGAGTCTGCTTCGAATGTCTGTGCTCAAAAGCCACTAGGGGACGCATTAGGGGATTCCACGCCACAACCAGAGCCCCTGGCCTCCCATAACCGTAGAATTGTTCCATGACCAGCGTTCCAGGATCCCAGACCATAACGCTGTCACGGCGGTGGAAGGACGATCGGCTACCCCGAACATCCACAATCACGTGGGCAATAACAACGGAACCACGGAAGAAGCGGATGAGGCGACTGTTACGAATGATGAACTCATTGTGATAGGAAATTTGCTGAAGGTGGACAAAGCGGTATACCAAACCTGTCCATCAAAAAGACTATTTCACTGACTCCCGAAAAGTTTGGGGAGGTGTTGAGAAGATGTTTGGACAAGGGCGTCTTCCTGGACGCCTGGAAAATGCAGACTCTAGTATTGCTACCGAGGGTATGTGTCCCTTAACTCAGCCTAATATGCAACGATCGATTACATTTTTTATCATAACTCATGAAGTATGGTAGCTGTGAGCAATATTGAACTAGATTTACACTTGCTTAGGTACGTTTAATAAGACGTTTGGTAGTATGTATCACAAAAAGTTACACAACTCATTTTATTTAGTCAGAAACTTTCGAGGGATATGGATGTAATGTCGGTCCATAGACACCAAATTGGGTCTATTCATGGATGCAACTTCGTCCCATTCGAGAGATTTACTATTAAATGCAGTCTTCGTATGGTTTTTTTTTCCTGATTTTCTGATTAAAGGCATTGCCAGCTGTATTCAATCTATCCAACACATAATTTCACTAACAAACTAAACTAAAATTACTTTGAAACATTTCAGTGATTTTCACATATGATTTACCGGTCATTCGATAATGAAAACATTATAATTTACTCTACACAGATTTTGTTCCTTTGGTTGAGCCATTTGAAAAATATACAAACGCAAACTCATACATTTGCATTGAAAATTTTACCAATAACAACATTTTTACTACGTTATTAATCCAACAGGCCATAGTTGGGTACATAGAAAATAATATGTCCCTAACATTGGGTCTAAGGTTTTCTTGTTAAATTATTGTTATTTTATTGATGTGAACAGTTAGTTAATAACGTGTGACTATTTTTTGTACATCTAGGCTGCATTACTCGGTTAATCGGTTCAATTTAGCCAAATTTAGATCATTCGAAGATCATGCAGATAATCTGTTCAGCTTAACCAGCGAAGTCATGGTATCTAAAAAGTTAAGGAAATCGAACATTGCACGGATGTGAATAACAATAAATTGATTAATAATGTCTCAATTGCTTTGGAATTAATCGGTAATCCCGATAGCAACATGATTTTGTTGATTATGGCTGAATTAATAACATATTTGGTACATAGGCCGAATGAAGGAGCTAGGCTAACATTACATCCCGTTACCCTAGCACTCGGTTATTGAAATGCAATACGAAGAACGGAAAAAACGGGGATAACGGAAGTTTCAGAAATTGCACTCAATCCTTCCACGGAAACCAACGGAGCGGGACATCACCGTAGTTATGGGTCCGGTTTAGCATACATTGGAGCATTTGCTCAGATGGACGGGCCCAACAATCGCGATAGAGATCGTCGTAGTTTTACGTTGCGTTGCTTTGCGTGTGTGTGTGTGTGTGGCGAAATTGGTAGTGTGAAACGGAAGATAGCCATTTGTTGTTTGTAAAGTTTTCATTTGTTTTTCTCCAACTTACCTCTCAATGTTTATTAGTTCAAATGCCAGGCACCCATCCAGAATCAAAGACGTACTGGCTGGAATTTTATCGTGGATACAGTGATTAAAATATGTTCATCAAGTTCAGAATTTTCAGCACAAATCCTCATAGAAATAATTGACAGAGCCTTTGCCCTTTGCTGCTCTGAATATGACAAGAAACAAGCATCATGTTTGACTAAATTTTTCAGAACCAAAAGTCTTTTTAGTTAGTTTTTTGCTCAGTTAGATCGTATCACGCTGATTTAAATACTTGAAAACGAAACGAGCCAATTTACATCGCCAGATAAAATCGCAGCAAACCAGTAGTAGCAGTAAGGTGTAAAAGATACCAGCAGAGGACGGTACGCACAGCAATGCACGCTAGCAGGGATGCCAGAAATGATTTTATTTCAAAGATATTTATTTTTGTTCGAATTCTCTGTCAAATTCTTAGTTTTGCTTATCTTTTTATTGTAAAGTTCGATTATTAAATAATTATAGGACACGAAAATCCCGATTCGTCAAAAACTTGTCTGTTCTCAAGGGGTTTTATTGAAATTAACAGCGAATCCCCTATGCATTTCAAGGTTCCAACCAGTCTTTGACGCGCAGGTTCTTAGCCAACTAATATACCGGGTGTTCGGTTCCTTAATAAGAATCTTTCAGGAGCTGAAAGAAGATCATATTCGATGAAAAAATCATTCTACGCATATGGTCAAATCCCAACAATTACAGAGTTAATGAACTTTTTTATTTCGGTGGTATGTTTGCACTTAACTTGCACTAACGCAAAGATCATACTTCAACGAGTAAATCATTCACGTTCATTTCAAAGTTAAGAAAATTTGCTTTTAATCGTTATCACAAAATTGCGCTGTTGAATGAGACAAATTACATTTTAAGAATAACAAAGTTTGAAATTGGTAATTTTTCGGACATTTTTGCAGATTTTTTCCAATAAATGTATGATAAACTTAATCATTTTTTCTGACAAAATTGAGCCTCTTATCATGTTCTATGATTCGTTTTCTGACACCAAACATCGGATAGCTTGGTAAATTTACTACTTAATAGTGTCATTTTTACTTCAAGTAAGTTGCATTTCGACACATTTTAGGGATAAACGAGTCTAAAACTTGTTTTTTTCTACGGATTTTCCCTTATTATTTCAACAAATACGTAATAAAGTTTGTTGTTTTGTCTTACTAAAAGATGCCTCTTAAATTTTTTTTTATTTTTTTCTTTGTTATTTATTTTTTTTTTTGTTTGGTTTTGTTTTAATTGTTCTAAACACATCTGGTTGGGTCGTTAATCAACGGTTGCGTAAAACACGAATTCAACCCCACCGTGCGTTGCTGTTGACGTCTGTTTGCAGCGCGCATAGCACACTTGATCGCCACGCGGAGTGAAGATATGAAAGGAGAAAAGTCTAAACAGAAACATCAGCTTGCAGAAAACAAACATGTATTCTCCAGAAGAGCTGGCGGATATTCATCTCCGTTACGGTTTTGCCAACTGTGTGGCAACGACAGCCCAACAAGAATATGGATGCAGATTTCCCAACCGTCGACTGCCAAACGCAAGTATGGAAAAATAATACATGTATGTAAGATGTTTAGTTTGTAAAAAATACTTTGACACTAGAGTTTTAGTACCGGGAATACCGGGAGTACTCGGACCAATTTTCGGTACCGAAATACGCCAGTACCGGTATTAAATGAAAGTACCGGTTAATATATTAATATTAATGAAAGTACGGGTATTTTCGGTACTAAGCAAAAAGTTTTGGTCCGAGTGAAAACCAAAACTTCCGGGGGTTAAAACCTCATTATTTGAATGCAGCAGCTAGTGAGAATGATATTTTTTTTTACTAAAATTTCAAACACCTGACCCACTGTGCAACCTTGGCAATTCGATTCGATTTTGAATGAGAAGATTGACAAGCAGCTGTGTCTCGCTCAGTTCATTCATATTCATACGTATAACACCAATACCACTACAAATCATCTTTGCATGAATGCAGTCGTGACGTACTTCTGTCGGAGAATTGAAACTGTCATTGTCCAGTATTGTTTACGGTGGTGAATGGAGTGATCAGTACCATTGAAGATGGAATTTGAAGCAATTAGCAAGGAAGGAGTGCCGGAAACTTCCGTTTGGAGATATTTTCTTCGTGGAATTCAAAACCGTGGTGTTGCAAAATGTGCTAAGTGTTCCAAAGGTACCGAAAGGAGTTTGGTGAAATCAGGAAGCAAGGCCGTAAGATTAGTATCACTTTCGATGAGTGGACTTCAACTCGGAACCGCAGATACATGAACGTAAATGCTCATGACGGTCAGCACACCTGGAACTTGGGTCTGAAAAGGATAGTAGGCTCAATGGATGCCGAGAAATGTGTCAAGTTGCTGGAAGAGATCTTGTCTGAGTATGGCTTATCCCTCACCGAAGACGTTGTAGCAGCAACGACAGATGGTGCATTTGTAATGAAGAAAGTCGGAAGATTAATTCCCGCGGATCATCAAGTTTGTCTTGCACACGGGATACACCTTGCTGTCACGAGTGTGCTTTATACGTGAGCTGAGCGGAGAAGGTTTGTTCATTTCAAATTGTTATCTTTATAACTGAACTTCTAGGTAATTTCTCGAATTTTAGGTTCCAACGATGCTGATTCAGACTCTTCTGCCGATGATGAGGATGACGATGACGGTGATTTCGTGCTAGAAGATTCGGAATGCGATGAAGCGGAATTGCGGCCTGAATACCACGCTACCATTAAGAAGCTCCGTGGAATTGTAAGAACTTTCCGCAAATCACCGGTCAAGAACGACGACCTCCTTCAAAAATACGTCCAGCAGGAGTTTGAAAAAGAGATGCCGTTGGTTATCGACGTCAAAACACGATGGAATAGCTTGTTTGTCATGCTTAAGAGATTCTACGTCGTCAGGAACGCGGTACAGAAAGCGATGATCGATCTGAAAGGACAAGTAAAGCTGAACATGACCGATAATGAAATGGATTTGGTTCGGGAAATCATAAACGCTCTTGAACCGATTAATGCTGCTGTTGAACAACTGTGCCGGAAAGATTGCTCATTGTACGAAGCGGATGTGGCATTACACTTTATGCTCGAACAACTTTCTTGTCAGGAGACCGCTATCGCCAAAGACGCAGAAAGACGCTTTGAATACGCTGACCTTTTCGCGTTTTTGAAGAACACTGCAGTCAAAACGTCAATCAGCAATGATTTTGGCGTATTTTTCAAAACGTCGAAGACTACTTTGATTAAACAAGCTGCCGAGATACTCAAACGACTGTACGGTGTTGAAACAGATGAACCAATGGATTCGACCATAGCTCCAACTGCTGATGGAGTAGATGCTGGCGAATACGAGGCTTTGACGATGAAACAGAAATTTGAACGGAGGATGCAGCAGTCAAAGGTAAGCGAGAGTGTTCCTGTAAGTTCGATTACTGAACCAGGATTCGTAAAGATTGTAAGACAAGAGTTCACTTACTACGACTCAGAAAAGCTGAAAGGAAAATACTTGTCTATGCTTCATGAATCCCTAGCAACAATTCGCCCTAGTTCTGTAGACTCAGAAAGAGCGTTCTCTGTTTCTGGAAGCTTCGCTTTTAAAATACGATCCCGTATGTCTGACAAAACATTGAATATGCTGTGCGTTTTGAAAGCATATTTCAAGGATAAGGACAAGCCCCAAGACAAGTGTTGAATACATACAAAGCAATGAATAAAGTTTGAATCGTTACCATCAAATCCTGACTTTTTATTGATTTTAATGATTTTCGAAAAAAAAATCTTCCAGTACCGGTATTTTCCCGGTACTTCCGGTACGGAGGGGTTTAGTACCGTAGTACCGCCAAAAAGGGTTGGTACTAAAAACCCTAGTTGACACAGGAACATTCACATCTAAACACCGTCGGTTCCGGGGTACAACGTTATTTTGGACCACAACTCAAGCCGACCAGCCCCGCCGGTTGCTGACGCCGGCCATCGAGGAGAGAATTTTAAGAACTGTGAGAAACGATCCCAAAACCAGTACAAGGCGAGTTGCAGCTCAGTTACCGGTCTCTCACTGGAGCGTATGGAACGTTTTAAACAAAAAGAATATGCATCCGTTTCATACGCTGCAAGTTTAGGAGCTTCTGGAAAGAGATAAATCACTACGGCTTGAGTTCAGCAGGATTACGGCAGCGAAAATGGATGAGGATGCATTTTTCTCGAAAAGCATTCTTTGGACGGACAAGTGCACCTTTACCCGTGCAGGATACTTCAATACCCACAATGACCACACGTGGGCAATTGAAACCCCAAGAGTGGTCAAAGAAACAAGAACACAGTACCGGTTTTCCGTTAATGTATGGGCCAGTATAATTGACCGACAGCTCATCGGGCCGTACATTATCGAAGGTTCGCAAAGCAGTGTGAAGTATTTGGAATTTTTAGAGAACGAGCTTCCAATCTTGCTGGAGGATGTCCCACTTGCTGTGAGACGGCGCTTGGTATTTCAACAGGACGGAGCCTCACCTCATTCCACTAATGCGGTAAGACATTTTCTGAACGCCAACTATCGGGAACCGTGGATTGGACGGAATGGGCCGATTCCTTGGCCCCCAAGGAGTCCGGATTTGACTCCCATGGACTTCTTTTTATGGGAATGCATGAAGGAAGAGCTGTATTCGGTGACAATCAATACTCGTGAACAGTTAATTGAACGAATTTTTATTGCCGCCCGAAAGATACAAGAGAAAATGAATAATATTAACTTTGTGGAAGAGACCGGAAGAAGGATCAGGTACTGCATCCAAGAAAATGGAGGACACATTGAGCAACCATTGAAATAAATTTATGAAAGAAACGAAGATCAGTGTTTTAATGTGATTAATCATTGGAAAATTCCTAATTAGTTCAATGAACTGAACTACAATGGTATCGAGAAAAAAGGACATTTTCAATTTTCATCATGCGTTCAATTGAACCGTCCGCAGCATTGTTTTTTTTTTGTCACACTTTTCATACCGTCACTCCACGTGGCAATCAAGTGTGATATGCGCGCTGCAAACGGACGTCAACAGCAACGCACGGTGGGGTTGAATTCGTGTTTTACGCAACCGTTGATTAACGACCCAACCAGATGTGTTTAGAATGAAATTGCGACAAAACTAAATAAAATAAAAAGTCGAGAAGTTGTAGAACGGTTTAAGAGGCATTTTTGGTTAGACAAAACAATAAACTTTATTACGTATTTGTTGAAATAATAAGGGAAAATCCGCAGAAAAACACAAGTTTTAGACTGGTTTATCCATGAAATGTGTCTAAATGCAACTTACTTAAAGTAAAAAGGACACTTTTAAGTACGAAATTAACCAAACTATCCGATGAATTTAACGGTTTTGTGTTTAATGGCATAGTTTTAGAGTAAGAGCCAATTTCTGGCAAGCATAGACCAAAACAGAAAAAGTTTAAATGTCTGGGGGTGAGATTCGAACTCGTGACTTTGGCGTGAGATGTATGGATGTTAACCACTACGCTGGGGTCGCCCCCGCATAGAACTGTTTTTTTTTTCTACAAATATGATCTTCTATCAACCCTTAAATTATTTGCACTGAGGAACCGAGCACCGAGCACAGGGTGCGGCAAAAAATAATGCGAATATGTTCAAACTTGAGTATTGGGTTAATTCGTGTAGCTAGTGACTAATTTGTATTTGTTTATGTTTACTTTCAAGTAATGTATTTGTTTATGTTTAGTTTCAAGTGCTGCATCCAAACATTCTATTTGTTTTATTGCAAATTCGTCAAAATGTTCGCGAAATAAGTGATCACCAGTTTGTTGCTCGCCCAGAAGAAGCCGAAAGAGGTTGCCAAGGTGCTTTGCACGCACGCCGAACGTGATCAAATCGGTCCGTGCAAAAATTGCTCGCAACCCGGTGCGTTCCATAAGAAAACTTGCAAAGGAGGCCAATATTTCGGAGAAATCCATGCGGAGAATCATCGAAGAAGACCTTCATGCATCTTCCAAAGCCAGAGTGAAACGCCACTTGATTACGGACCGGGTCAAGGAACTACGAGTGACTCGTTCCAAGAGATTGCTTTCCTCGTTGAAGAAGGAAAAAATGATAATCCTGTTCTTCGACGAAAAGCTTTTCAGCATCGATGCTGTGGCCAACAGCCGCACGGACCGGTTCATTTCACCGTAGAAAATGGAGAACGTTCCGGAAAAAGTAAAATTCAAATTTCAAATCACACATCCGGCTGGTGTCATGATGTTTGGCTAGGTGGCGTCCAACGGTTTGAAAATGCCGCCTGTTTTCATTGATGCTGGAGTTAAAATCAATACCGAAGTGTATATCGGTGTTTTAAACGACCAAGTGCTTCCCAGGCTGAAGGCTAACTTCTCCGAGGACCAAAACGTTGTCCTAAGGCAGGATGGAGCGCCGTGTCACACGTCCAATCGAACCCAACAACGTTTGAACGCCTAGCAGTCCAGATCTTAATCCGTTGGGTTACTCGATTTGGGCATATGTTGAAGCACGAGCCTGCAGAACATCACACCATAGTGCGAAAACCCTGAAGTCAGCCATAACACGCACATGGCAGTAAATGTCGGAGAACTACGTCCGAAAGGCATGCTCTGGCTTCCGGTGTCGGCTCGAGGATGTTATTAATAAAAATGGAGGACACATTGAATAAATTTGTTTAAAAGGACTTAATAAAGATATCTGCACTCGAAAATGTTGAAGAAATAGAACAAATTTTCGCATTATTATCTGCCGCACCCTGTATATACTTCAAGCTGCTGTAAAAAGAATTTCGCAATTCTTTAAAAGACTATTTGGAACCACGCTGCAAAAATAAAAATGAAATTTCTTCGGCGATTCCTTTTTTTTATCCTACACTTAGTCACTTAGTGGCGAACTTTGTACCTAACTAGCTGCGTCATTTTTTTGGGGTTAAACGCATGCTCTATTGGACTCAGAACTGAGTTCTTTTGGACTCGATTTCCCTGGATTTTGTTTTGAATCAGATCAATGCTGGTGAATTTACTTTAATTTGAGTAACTTCACTTCCGACAAAAGTGAGCCAAAAACAAAACGACTCAGTTTTGACGTGTACAGCGTACAGTCAGATCAGCTTGAGTGATCAGATGCGCGTTCTGGTGCTTCATGGCTCAATTTTCCTTTCAGAAGAAGCAAACTTCCTTTCGTCCATCTCCGATTGAGATTTGTCCTAGCACACCTGGCATCCCTGATCGCCAGCAGGTAAGCCCTCAACTCATTGACTTGCTCGCGCGTACGCCAGCGGAGGAAAATTTTAATGTCTTGTAGTGGCAAAGTGGTGGCGGCTTTTTGCTTGCTTATCTGCATAACCGATGGTTAACCATCCGTCCTATCACCAACCATCGAGCACTGGCTGGTTGGCTGGCTGGCTGGCTGGCTGCTTTGCTCATCCTCTTCAGTGTTCATATGGAGGCGCGTGAAATGAAAAACACATCTCATAAGCATATGCGCAGCGAAGCGAAGGACAAGGCTATCAAACATTTTCTGGACGCGGCGCCGTTGCTTGCCGCCGACAGCGATGTTGATGAAGTTATGAGAGCAACACACGGACATCTCCCCAATAAAAGGCCTACTTTGAATATGCGCGAGGCCGTACCAGTACGGAAATTTAACCCCCTGTTAGGGTTGCTTTGATCAGTCAAGTTGTGAATGAAACGGCAATTAAATTATTTCCAAGCTGTGAATTCGGTTCAGTTAATTAGCAGACGCTGGTGTTGCGTTCATTTAAATAAACAAATAAGGTGCAATTTGCTTTTTTTTTTCAGGTCGCGAATGCAGTGCTTCTTCAGTTTCAAGTTTGATATGAGCCTATAAGTGAGCATGATTTATTTGTTCTTAACTTGCAGCTTTCGGGCACAGAAGGAAATGTTTACACTAATGATGATCTTGATTCCGAGTTACATATATAAAACCCATTTAATAAGATGCACAATCCGTTGTTGGAAACAACAAAAACCGAAGCAAAACAACGCCAACATGCAATTTTCGCATTCATTCTCAGGACAGACTCATCATAAACCGGCTTCTGCACTCTGCACGACGATGACGACGCCCGGCGACGGATGGGTTTGCATGATGAACGTGCATCATGGAAGTTTGCAGCTCGGTCTGTGGGTGGTAAAGTTTACGGGCGATAAATTCCGTACCACCCGAGGAACGCAAATTTGATTAGTTTCGTGTATAAATTACGCCTTCGGCTGGAATCGACTCATCCAGCGGCAACCACTTAATTAGCGTACCCGCATAGGAACATTATTCTGTCCTTGTAGTCCGTTAAAGTGTGAGTTTGTGTGTTCTGTAGTTCAAAAGATATGGTAAAACACAATCTTATACTTTTAAAGACACGTCAAATTTGTAGGATGTACATTAAACTGATGCATTTTTCGGAGTTTTCGCTCCCTTATGTTTAAATGGTGTGCTGAACAACCTTCTGAAATTCGAGCACATTTGATTAGCAACTGTCACTGCACACGCCATTTGAAGTTTACATCGTTCTGCCAAAAGTTTTGAAACTTTCTTAGTTACAATTTGATAAAATTTTCTTTCAATATTATTGATAATCGTTTTGATCAAACAGCTGTTCAGTTCCCAACAAACAATTGAGACCTACAATTAAACTAGCCGATCGAGTAGTGGTCGAACAGTAGTACAAGGAGCGGAACTTATATACATGTATAGATAATGAGACACAAAGAGCGTTTCCAGGCGAAATGACCTACCGACCAACTTCAAGTGTCTCCGATTTAATTGAAAAATTGTACACACGTTTAACCCACGAAGGTAAGTATATTCCACTGATGCAAAAACTGGTTGGACTCAGGAGTCAGTTTTAAAAAGAGCGTAGCATTTTGAATAGCACTTCAACTAATAATTTGTAGCTCGGAAACCTTTGGTTGTACAAAAAACGAACGCGAAAATAAGAGCCTCATCAAGGTCAAGAAACGTGGATACTGGCGACAATTCGTGGCCGGGCTATCTAATGAAACGTTGATGAACACTTTTTGAAATACGGTGCTGTACAACGAGAGCAAGGCGTACTCGGACCAATGGATCCTCAAGTTCGCGAAAAGTTTGTCCATACTCTGTGCCGGCTCGGATGATTCCTCGCGAAACCGAGAATGCGATGGATGAGATCATTGATGGATGATTGAACCTTGTTCAGCAGTAGAGCTCTCTCATTTCGTGTGACAGTACGGCTCCAGGGGCTGATGGCATCAAGTTCAACTTGTTTAGGGACCTCCCAGACGTCACTAAGGTCTGTATTCGCAATAATCCGGACACCTCAAAACATGAATAAAACGTAAATTTCGCATTATATTTCCGTCGTAGTTGTTTATTTCTGATTCATGGGATGTGTTTTAACAATTCGTGAAGACAAAACATAGTTATTCGGTATTTGCAAAAAAATTTCGAACTTTGCGCTAAACTCCGTCCATTAGGGTTTGTACAGACTCTTCAGAAATCGTAGAAGCCGTCTTTGTCCAAATTTGCTGGAAGTGTTTGATGTCTTTGATTCCTTGCTTCTTTCCAGAAAGCTTCCGCTTCATCAGAGCCCAAAATCTCTCGATTGGTCGTAGCTCTGGGCAATTTGGCGGGTTTGAGGTTTTTGGTACAATGTTCACTTGATTTGCTTGGTACCACTCCATCACAGTTTTAGCATAGTGGCATGATGCCAAATCGGGCCAGAACAAAGGTTGTTCTTTGTGACTTTTGATGAAGGGTAGCAATCGCTTCTGCAGACACTCTTTCTGATAGATCTCGTTGTTGATTGTGCCTGTAGTGACGAAAGATCTACTCTTTTTGCCACACGTGCAAATTGCTTGCCACGCAAGGTATTTTTTGGGAAATTTCGATGCCTTCTTCGTTCTGAAATGTTCAGCTTTAGCATTTCTGGCCTTAGCAGAATAAAAAGCCAGCCCTGGAAGCTGCTTGAAATCCTCCAGGACATAAGTTTCATCGTCCATAACAACGCATGAAAACTTCGTCAAATATTCGCAGTACAAACGTCGAGCCCGTGATTTTGCTGCCAAGTTCTGTTTGTCGTTGCGATTTGGAACTGTTTTTACTTTATACGACTTAAGTCCCAAACGTTGTTTTGATTTTTGGACAAAACCAGGCGACATCCCTATTTTACGAGCCACCGTTCGAATGGAGAGATTTGGGTTTTTCGTTAATATCCTTTTCACCTTTCGGTCCATGACAGGATCAGCGCGTCCAATGTTTTTGTCACTTCTCGGTTTCCTCTCCACCGTCAAACGTTCCGAAAATGATTTGAGCACATCGTGAACAGTGGATTTAGGCAAATCCAATGTTTTTGCAAGGTCCCGTATTGACAAGTCAGGATTTGCCGTACGCCCGTACAAAATTCGCTCGCGCACTTGTTTTTCTTTCGTCGCCATCTTGAATACTAAACATGAAATGTAAACATCAATCATAGTCTTTTTCATCATAGACTCTCAGCTATACCACAGTGAAATTTTTCATTCCTAAGTGCAATATTTCAAAAGTTACAATGATTTGAAGGTGTCCGGATTAATGTGGATACAGACCTTAGTTCTGTAAAGAGTGAGAAATACTGTCAAAAAGCCTCCAATATAGATACGTTTGGATCAAAAGCGACGTATAGAGACTGTAAATCAATGTTTGACGATTAAAAACAGGTTATTTTAACGTTAATTTACGACTCTTTATGAACTTGGTCAATATTTACACCCTTAGCCTCTTTCAAAGAAAAGAGCCTGAAACAAAACAAAAAACCTGAAAAATTCATCCATCAATCGATAGCACTTATTTTCTGAAGACAATTTTTTTCTATGTACTCAAAATCTCGAAATATTGAGCAAAGCGAAGAGAGAGAGAACTGTCAGCTATCCTTTGAAGTAGATAATAAAATAGAATTTTAAATTTGGCAACCATTCCTTAGTCTTCATAAACCCAAAAAAGCCATACCAGTGAATTTATTTCAGAATAATTTTCCAAAAAAAAAAGAGTGTGATACATTTATCGGTGAACCAAGCTATTAATCGCACATTCGACTACGATGCTTACTAAAATCATGCAACCAGAAATCACCTCACTTAAAATTATATCTTCTTTAACAGCTACTAATATATCTAATAAAAACTTGATTAAGTTAGTATTAAATATTAATCATACGCAGGCATCAAATTCAAAGCGATCTTCATAATCGTAACACTTCTTCCATTTCCAAAGCCTCTCCAAAATGACCTACGTGGTGCGTAAGGTCTACTAGTTTTTTTTTTACGATGAAGAATTTATTATCCCACTCGTAAAATGTAATAAAATTATAAGAGAAACAAAGCTAACAAGAGCAATGTGCAACCGCAAGACGAGAAAAAAAAGAGTTTTACCCTGCCCCTTTCATGGGTATTAGAAAGAAAGGGTAGAAATTACGGTTGGGATGAACGGCGGCAATTAAACAGTCCAAAATGAATTATTAAAATATCATCAAAAATGAAAGGAAACCACGATCACGAGCGCAAAATTCGGCACCCACTAATTATCGCATTTCTTACGTACGATTACGACTGATTTCAATTGAATTAAGACCCGAACTCTACTTGTGACTCGTATGAGCAATTCGGGTAAAATAATGACCCTCGTGGGCTCATTGCTCTTACACAGTACCCAGTAGGCACTGATTTCCAATTCCAACGCCACCGCGGCCTAATGAGGATCAAATTTTGCGCACCGCTGGACGAGCTTTTCAGGCGCATAATTGATTAGAATTGTTCGGTTTTTTTTATCTTTTCCTATTCACCTTGAAACCGTCACACTCAGATGATGATAATGGTGATGAAGAAGATGATACAATCACTTCTCTTCACCCCGTGGCCAAGTGCCGTTGGGGGGTTGTGGAAAATGATCTTAAATTCGATATTCGACGATTTCTTCCGAACGACGAAGCAATCAAACCGTACTCTTATTATTTTATTATTTCATTTTAACTGTTCCAATTTGGTTCGAAAACTGCTTTCGGTCGGGTATCGCAGCAAGCGTGTTGGCGTTATCGCTTGGCAGTGGTTGCTTTGATGATAGATTCCATATAAGCAGTAAAATTGACTGAATCAGTCCTTGATTTTGCTTGATGAGATATTGAATTTGTAATGTTGAACATTGGAAAATTGACTCGTGTTGACTTACAGCCGTTGCATCATTTGCTACTTTTCATTTAACGAATAGCTTTGGGTGGAACGGTACGGCCACTTTTCAAAGAAGGTCAAAAGCGAAACGGCATAAAGTGTAGATAAAAGTGAATTTAATTTATGTCCTGTCCCATTTTTTCTCTCTTGCTTCGACATCCTGGAATTTTTATGCGGTTTTTTTTTTTTCAAAAACTTCTCATCGTCGTGTGGGTGTAGATCATAATATCGATCGAATAGTTATTGATTCTGCTACGGAGCACGGGTGTTTGGGAAATTTATGACTGCACTCTTTCGACGATGAGCAGCTGGAATAACGGTTTAGGGTGCTTATCCGCTCATTTACGGATCATTAAGGGAAATGGAACAGGCATCGGAAGTCACTTGTAAATGTGATTGTTTGGCCAACATGATATCAGTAGGCCGTGAATTTCCTGAAATAAACTCCATCAGAATGCCTGCATGGTTTTGGCTTTACCTGTTAATTGACGAATGGTTCAACGAGATTACCTGATCGAACCGATATGAAGATAAAAAAGTCTTTGATTTTCCAATTGCCTCGTTTTCATAATTTTCGGACGGTCTGAATGAGGGTCACCCTTCGAAGTAAGATTAATAACACCGGTGGCCGTCAGAGCTATGCACGTTTTCTCATAGTCTCCTCCGAAAGATGCAAACAGCAAACAAAAAACTCTCATCCCTCGACAGGTAAGAAATTGTTGGGCTTCCTTCTTACCGGCATTGTCTTGGCGAGCAATTTGGGTCTATTCTTGAATATCTATTCTTGCCTCTAATTTGTTTTTTTTTTTTTTCAAACCGATTTCCATTCTTGCCCTGTAATGATGCATGCAAACAACGGAAAACGGTGAATGCACAGGGAATGCCTTTCTTAAGAACCCTATGATGGAGCTGGAATCAGCGTGAGAAAGTTAAATACATGCATAAATGCGATATGATCCCATCCCAGTAGGCTGACAGCTATCAAAATCTGCAGGTGCTCGGTTTATTTTTATCAACCGGTGTAATGGTTCAATTTAGGATGCCAGGCGGTTGTCTGTATTAAGTATTGCTTGACTGAAGAAGCGTGCGATAAATAAATTACATTATCTAACCCGAGAGGTTTGCTTGGCTGGTTGGGCATTTGCCTAATTGCTTAATTTATTCATAAAACTACATTGCCGCGATCAGACCGAGGCCGAGGAGAGGTTAATAAATTTTCCCGTGCACACCTTGCTGGCTACCAAGTCGCGTTTATTTATGTCCATGTTTGTAAGTGTTTAGAAACGTATTTAGCATAATATATGCGTATGCGAGAAAAGCGAAACCGTCTCATTTCCCTTTTCATGGCAAAAGCTGCACGGTGAATTTATGATATGGCGGCATGCGTTATTCTGAGTGCTCGGAAGTATTTTCTAGACCAATCGTAGCAGGCAGCATAGTATTGGCTGAATTGCATCCAGTGCATGCCTACTGCGATCGATGATGACGTTCATTCATAAATTTCCTAAACTAACGGGAACATGGCTTGCAGCCATATGTACCCGTCCTTCCAACGGCATCTGCCACGCGTCTCAATTCCGATTCCGAAGAATCATTTTCAATAATAAAAAAGCGGGTCCTGAAACCACCATCAGCGAGAGTTATTTACACGCCTTTCGATTTCGATCATGCCGTTACGTTAAGTCATAGAGGATAAAATACACTCACTCAGGAGAGGGTGAGAGAGGGACAGGGGGAATAAAAAGCGTCAACAATCTGTTCATCCGCTACCCCTATTTGGAAAGGTAGCTCTACTCAAACGTAGGAAGATTTTATCTCTAACTATTTTTCATTATTGGCTGCACGCGTTTCAGCCTGGAACGGTAAATTGCTGAAGGATGTTTTTCCACCTTCAGTGATGCCATCTGGGGAAGCTGATCAAGGGAGTCAACATCATCCCTTTCAGTGAAATTGCAGTTAGTGTTGGAATTTGAGGAGAACAAGAAATTTCTCCTAATCAAGGTTGTTCACAATATCGTGAAGAAACTGAAGACCCGTCAAAACACCCGGCAAGCGCTAACCAGAAGGTTAATACCTCCGATTGCATTATACCGGGCACACGCATCTAAGGAGCATTTTTCCAAAGTTTAAGGAGCATTTCCCCAAAAAGAAGGGTGCATTTACCCTTTGCCCTTGATCACCTATTTCGGAAATGGAACCATTGACTTTCGAATTTGAAAACAGACGTATTTACCGACTCATTATTCTCAAAAATATCTAGTTAATGTTCCAAAACTCACACGCACAAATTTCAAATTTCCAGAATCTTAGGAAATCGCCTCACACTGCTCAAGGAGCTATTTTTCGTTCTCAAAACCAACACAGCCGCTCACTGGGCCGCTTTCGGTAGCGAGTACGAGTGGAATACACGATCATAGTTTCCCGCAACCACCCGTGGCGCACACCAAATTAATGCAAATCTTCCGGTTATTAGCAAAATCGAGTGCAATTAATATCCAGCGGTTTTCATAATTCATAATCTGGGAATAAATTTAAATCATCGCAGCAAGCCCTGGAAAGGTGAAAAAGCGTGCGCACTGGAGGAACGCCCTTCAACGGTGATGTGCGCCGCTCGCAGCCTGCTTCGGTTTTCGCTATAAACGCGATTGATTTACGATTCTCCAAGACCCACATCGGATGTTTGCTCGGGAAAGGTTGTAAAACTACCAGACCCTGTCTGCAATTGGAAGTTTCTCCGGGTTTTGTTTGTCCGGAAAGGGTTTCGGCGGACGCGCGCGCGAATTTTTCGAAACAACAGCTGGAGCGGAAAACGCTGGTTTATTCCAAAGATCACTCACGTCACGTGCTCAGCACGAACCATAACCTATCGATCGGCGGTACAGCTATTTAGTGCTGGGGATGACGATGGCACGCGTTGAATTGCGCCAGTAGGACAAGGACAAACTATAGGATAGTTGCCGCCACTACCTGGAGGAATCCTTTCGATTGAAAAACTCGGCGACTGATTCCCGCTTTCGGGCAGAGAGAATTGCACAAACATAGGGGTGTTTTGCGGGATGTGCGTGAGGTTGACGGTTTTACTTTCGTTCTCCTTCGGTGTCATGGTTCATGGCTCACACAAAGGTTCCTTTGATTCGGCAAGGGGTGGGATCGAGCTGGCAGTGAGAGGAGATAAAAAAAAATGAAATCGATTTCTTATTGTCTACGTTGTTTTTTCACTTTAAAAAAAAAAAAGAAGGTTATTAGACGTAAGCTTGCAGCCTGCTAGCTTAAGAAAAGAGATATTATGTTAAAGATTTAAATTTAACCGTGACAAGCGGAGAATGAATGAAAGGATAAAGCCACTGCCATTCGTATTTTTTTCTTGAATAAAATGCACTCGCTTTGTTCGAACTGCCCCGGCAAGAAAGGATGTGCCAGTATCGAAAATTAAGATCCAAATGAAATCGAATTTTAGTTTTCATCAAGACTCTGCTTATGTGTGGAAGAGTGAAATCCGAAGGGGGTGGAAACCCGGGTTTGAGGATGGAAAAAAAAAGTGAAAAGGAAGTGCAAGATGTTTCACTCAATTTTACGTTTTTGAAATTAAATCCTTTTTCATCAGTTTTTTTTCGATTTTGACTGGCATTGAAGCAAAAACTAATTAGAGATGCTTCGGATTTCGTATTTGGGGCTGAGGGAAACCATCCAGCTGAGGGTAAATATGATTTCATCTATTCACTGTTTGATTGTGTAGGAGAAAAGTTTCTTCCATACTGGAGGCCATGAACTCAGTCAATATTGAAATTAGAAGGGCAAATGTTGACCGTTCCAGCTTCGCGAATAAGAAAGTCTCTCTGCGAAGAAAATTGATTTTTTGTTCTATTTGCTCTATAGTGGGGTGGAAAATTGTAGACCAGTTTGCATTTTCTTTTCGGGGGTTCGAAGGGAGATTTTTGACCGAAATGTGTATGGACAGTGCACTACTGTTGCTGGATGTCAGTCATGTGAAATGACGACTTTAATATTTGGTTATTATTGACAGGGTTGAGCAGCTCAGAAAAATAACAAATTTCAAACAGTTGTAAACATGGAAGTGAAACTGTCGAATTCTTGTTGCTCGAATAATTTGAATATTTTTTCTTAACTTCTTCGTCACTTCAAATACAAAATAGGTAAAAATTATTAAAATGAAATTGGCGCAGTTTCTAAAAATCTTGTCAAACATGATAGCCAATTTTGCATTTTCAATACGTTCATTTGGAATGCACACTTAGAAAATTTTACAGTATTCGGTAATTTTTTACCAAACTTTCAACAGTTGAACGTTCGGTAATCCGATTTAACGGATCTCGGTAAAATTTGACGTAATTTTTTACCGGCAATAAGTAATTTTTTACCGGAATACTGTAAAATTTCACCGAAATCCGGAAAAACGGATTACTGAACGTTCAGCTTTTGAAAGTTCGGTAAAAAATTACCGAGTACTGTAAAATTTTCTAAGCGTGTCCATTATGATAACAATTATCTTGAAAGAGGGAGTAAAACAGCAGCAGATCGAAAAGGGGAACAAATAAATAAATTGTACTTGCATGAATAGAGTAACAATTGGAATGAATAAAGAAGTCTCTAACAACCAGTAAAGTCGTCGGTAATTTTGACTTTCACTACGCAAATACCCCCACTTTATCGGATAATCCTAAAAACTTCCGAAATTATAGAAACTATGTAATATCCAGCACTTTGGTCAATATATTTGCCAGTTGCTTCTTGTTTCCGATTGGTTCGAACTTCAGGTTGCCCTTGTTAAAGTGATCACGCAAAAAGTGGTATTGGATATCAATATGGTCCACCCTTCTTAAACTCTACGGTCTTTGCCATAGGAATGCAAATGTCCTCGAAGATCGTGAAAGATTTATCCAGTGACATAATTTGAAGATCGATTAAAACTCTATTTGGAGACAGCCAAGCTCAATGCACCATAATCAGCTTTACTGCATGATAAGGCCACCGTCTGTTGCTTTCTGCTAGCCCAGGAAACTATACAGCAAAGAACTTGGAATACGAATCCGCTAACAGATTTTCTGTCTGAAGCCCAATTCGAATCGGAAAATCCTACCAGATGAACGGGGCCATTCTTCATGTCGTACAGCAGCTTCATGTTCTTCGTGCCTTTTCAATAGTAAGCGATTCTCTTCGACGTCTGCCAACTTAAAATCATACACTCAGGAAATTATCCGCACGATCGGAACTATGAATCACAAAGCAATGGTTCAAGACTCATTGCATACGTAATCGTATGAAATGATTACTGTTTCATTAGTCGAGAAAGACATGCCTCATATACACTTTCAATCAACATCACTTATCAAGCGTGTGTAATCCTGTGGGATTGTGGCTCGCCTTTGGATTCCGAGGTTCATGGTTCGAATCCCGAAAGCAACTTTTTTTTCTGTGAGGAAAATTTTCATATGATTGTCCTATGAACTTCTTTCCATTAGAGAATCGTATGAAGTTTGCAATAATATCTTGTGGCAAATTTTAATACGATATTCGAATGAATGCCTCTTGATCTGTTCGCTCAGTGTACAGTGTAACTTCCTGAGTGCACCGTATTACAACATAAGGTATGGTCTACATTCTTGAACAAGTGATAAAAACCAATTAAAGAATAAAATTTGCGAACAAATGTTTTTTTTCTAATTTGTTCTAGACCTTCCAAACAATCCTTGAGCGCAGATCTTGATGTTCGACATGATCAATAAGGAGATTTACGATGTCTCGACCGTACTTATAAAAATTAAAGCTCCATGGAACATCATAACACTGTAAAAGACACATTACAGTATTTCTAGAATACCTACGGTACTCAAAACTATCCTTGAAAACAGATCTTTTTGTTCTACATGATCAACAAGGCTATTTACGATGTCTCCATCGTACTTATGAGTTGAAATGGCCACACGAGACATCATAACACTGTAATAGACATGTTTCAGTATTTCTAGAATACCTAAGGTACTCAAAACTATCCTTGAGTTCAGCTCTTGATGTTCTGCATGATCAACAAGGCTAATTAGGAAGTCTCCATCGTACTTATGAGTTGTAATGGCCTCAAGGGACACCATAATAATGTAATAGACATGTAACAGTATGTCTAGAATACCTAAGGGACTCCAAACTGTTCTTGAGTTCAGATCTTGATATTCTGCATGATAAACAAGGCTGCATACGATGTCTTCACCATACCTATGAGTTGAAATAGCCCCACGGGACATCATAACACTGTAATTGACATGTTGCAGTATTTCTAGAATACCTACGGTTCTCCAAACTATCCTTGAATACAGCACTAGATGTTCTACATGATCAATAAGGAGATTTACGATGTCTCGACCGTAATTATTAAATGTTAAAGCTCCATGGAACAGCACAACCTGTAATTGACACATTACAGTATTTTTAGAACAGTTACAGTACTGCAAACTATCCTTGAATACAGATCTTGATGTTCTACATGATCAACAAGGCTATTTACGATGGATATATCGTATTTATGAGGTGAAATGGCCAAACGAGACAACAATAAAATTGTATAGATGTTTCGGTATTCGAACCAAAGACTAAAATATACTTGGATAGATTTGTGTTTACATGTCACAGGGTGTTTTCGTGTCTTAATTGTGTGTGGGGGGGCGAAGAGAATAAAATGTAAAAATGAGTTATACGGAAGCTACGGTCTCCTGTTCTGTTCTTGAGTTTGGGTTTGGTGTTGGGCTGAGAGGCTTTTGTCCGCGGGTGTGGAGCCGCCATAACACTGTAATAGACATGTTGCAGTATTTCTAGAATATATACGGTGCTCCAAACTATCCTTGAATACAGCACTAGATGTTCTACATGATCAATAAGGAGATTTAGGTTGGTTTTTATGTTAGCGAAGAAATTGTTTGTTTTTTTTGTTTTTGGTTGTTTGTGGGGGGATGTCTCCATCGTACTTATGAGTTGTAATGTCCTCACGGGACACTATAATACTGTAATAGACATGTAACAGTATGTCTAGAATACCTAAGGCACTCCAAACTGTTTTTGAGTTCAGATCTTGATGATCTGCATGATCAACAAGGCGATGTCTTCGCCGTACCTATGAGTTGAAATAGCCCCACGAGACATCATAACACTGTAATAGACATGTTGCAGTATTTCTAGAACACCTACAGTACTGCAAACTATCCTTGAATACAGATCCTGATGTCCTACATGATCAACAAGGCTATTTATGATGGCTCCATCGTACTTATGAGTTAAAATGGCAACACGGGATATCATAACACTGTAATAGACATGTTTAAGTATTTCTAGAATACCTAAGGTACTGCAAACTATCCTTGAATACAGATCTTGATGTTCTACATGATCAACAAGGCTATTTACGATGTCTCCACCGTACTTATGAGTTGTGATGGCCTCACGGGACACCATAATACTTTAATAGACATGTAACAGTATTTCTAGAATACCTAAGGTAATCCAAACTTTTCTTGAGTTCAGATCTTGATGATCTGCATGATCAACAAGGCTCTATACGATGTCTTCACCGTACCTATGAGTTGAAATAGCCCCGCGGGACATCATAACACTGTAATAGACATGTTACAGAAGCTCTAAAATACCAACGGTTCTCCAAACTATTCTTGAATACAGCACTTGATGTTCTGCGTGATCAACAAGTAGGTTTACGATGTCTCCACTATCATAATGAGTTGAAAAAGCTCCACGGGACATCATAACACCGTAATAGACCAGTTACAGTAGCTCTAGAATAGTTAAGGTACTCCAAACTATCCTCGAAAACAGATCTTGATTAATCCTGAGAAGTGTGAGCTTTTTTTTGTGAAATACCTGTAACTAGAAAATGAGAAGAAAGATTAGTAATTTCCATTTAATTCCAACTATCTTTATTGCTTATCTTGTTATAGATAAGCAATAAAGGTAGTTGGAATTAAATGTAAATTATTAATCTTTCTTCTAATTTTCTAGTTACAGGTATTCCACTAAAAAGCTCAAACACCCCAGGATTCTTCATGGCAACCCAGCCGTCAGAGCCCAACAAATTCGTCGGATTGAAGAAAACCATCGCCGCACTTAGGAAGAACGTAGCGTTTCTGAAGAAATTCCTAAAATATAAAGTTGTACCAATAAGTCATAGGATTAAGATACGAACATCCACCCCTGCCAACATCGTCACGAAAATGGAAGCGAAATTCATCAAGGACAGCATCAAGCGACTATTCAACAAACTGGACCGGAAGCTTCTCTGGTATTCTCTGCACCTGAAGCTAGCCAAGGAGTACCCCGTAAAATTCCCAGGAGTTCTTATCCTGAGCCAAGGTAGCAGAGGAATGCGAATCGAACAGGAAACGAACGGTTCTCGATAGGAACAGGCAACAGGCTGAGCATTGAATCCCAACGGACACGGACTGCACATCACACCAAGAACAGGCCACACTTACACCCACCATCACCACGACGCCGGTGGTCCACTCCATTAAGGGACTGGTTGTCAACCGATCGACGACCGCATTCGCAGAAGAACAACTGACTCACCTCAACAAGGGATTAGGATACGCGGTTACATCCTAGCCCGCCGTAGAGCAGATCATCATCGACGTGGAGACAGCAATTACACACACACTTCCGACATCTTTACAAAACACAGCCAGGACTATCACTTCAAACATCATTAAAGACGGACAGAAACAAAGACACAGCAACGAGAAGGAAATTCACATCATCAAGGAACTGAAGTCAAAGCCTGTTTTTTACCTAAAAGCAGACAAAGACAACAGAGTCGTCATCGTGGATAAGGAGGACTACGACAGGCAGATGGCTTCAAAAATCAGTAATGGACCTTACAAGCAGCTTCGAGTAGACCCCCTACCAAACATAGTGAAACACGTGGATAAAACACTAAAGGAGTGTAAATCAGTACTAGAGGATGCAGTAGTCTGTCTTCGCGAACCAAACCCCATCCTTCCCAGAATTAAAGGCCTCCCAAAAGTCCACAAACCCGGAAACAAAATGAGGGAGATTGTTTCATCTCTAGGATCACCAGCCCGCAAGCTAGCAAAATGGCTAGTAAAAGAATTTCAAGGTAGCGCCGAGCAATTCCCAACAAGCTCAGTTCTTATCTCTCAGGAATTTGTACAACATCTACAGTTGTGAGCCTGATCCTTCCAATAATTAAGTTTTGTATTTTTAAACTATGTTGCGAGAACCACCCTAGTGTGTGGTCACTCACACTCGCAGTTTCTATCAGCAAGTCCGTCGTTCGCCGTACCGTACACCACTAGGTAGATGCCGATCGCATCACGATCGTCTTTTGTTTTGGTCAAACCACCTCAACTGTGTAGATGCAGCAGAACAGAAAACAGATGATAGTTTAGTAAGCAATAAATCCCTGCCGCGTTCGGTACCTTAAATCGAAATAGAAACCTCTCGTACTTTGTTTCCATAATAAAGTGTTTCAGTACCAATAAAGTGTTAAGTTCAGTGTCCGCAAATAGAGTCCTTAAGTGACGATATCACCGTGCGCTTTTCGATAGTTTTTACCGGGTTGATTGAAGAACAATCGTTCTATGTGCGTAAACAGAGCCACTTAAAAGTAAAAGATCCTGGATAGTTTTAACGGTTATTATTATACGATTGATGAGCATAATGGTTGTGTTAGGAATGAACAAAATCCACGAAACTTCAGTTGCTTCGGTTCTTACGATTCACGATCCAATGATTGTAAGATCCGCAACAGTATGTAAACGAATGGCGGAGCAGTATTTGATTGCGTACGAAACACATCCTGGGTCAACTTGTGCTCACCCAGATTTTCCAACGTGGTTATCAGGAGATCATATGTTTCGGGCAGGATCACTCCTTCTTCAAGCTTTAAGGTGCTCCTTGATGGACGTTCCTTCCACCATCTTGAGTCAACCAGCTGCTTCCGGACAAAAGTTTGCAAGTAAATTGACCAATTGACGAAGACATTCTTCAGCGTGGTCCTGACTTACTTCGCAGTATTCTTCTCCCGGATCAGGTCCAAAAGGTCATCGTGAATAAAAGAAATCAACACGTTCAATGCCGTGTTGTCCCTTTTCTAACACCGTCATTGCGTCCTTGGTCACGGTACTTATCAGTTTGACCAAATTCAAGTACCATGCGAGACTTTCAATTTTCATATCCGGTTCCGGAAAACGGAATTATTCCGTGGACAGTTTCCGTCCGTGAGTCGCCCATAACCTCGCCCTTAAGGGAAGTGCAACGGCAGTGAATTGGAAACGGGACTTAATGATGTTAACACCGCTGGGCATCAAGACGGTGTAATCACCGACGGTATATCAAACTGAGCCCGCCACCCGACCGTTGCGTGACAGATGAGAGGGACAAAAATAAGCAATACAGCAAAAACAAAACAAATAGGAGGAAAGAATAAAGTGCGTTTTTTACCGAATACAAAATTTGGCCATAATTTAGTGAATTTGCATTAGATTTAGTCTACAGAAGCATAAATAGACTTCGCCCGTTTACATCTTGCCTAACGTGAAAGCAGTTGATCTGCGTTTGATTGCTATAAGCTAATTAAATCGAATGCTGCCTAGGAAAGAGTACGAAGAGCGCGAAAGGGAGAAGCTTCTGAAGCAGAGTTTTTGAAACGAACGACCGTGGTGTGCACGGAGGGAAATTGGAAACTGCGAAACTAATTATTTTTGAGCTGCACAAAATAAAACAGTTGCCGCTACAAAACTTTGTTTGAGTTACATCCGAACAATTCTCAAAAATAATTAACGAGAAATCGGATTGCGATTCCCTCAAAACGCCATGGCCCAAGTAACACACAAAACATCTTTTTAAAATGATTAATTATTGTGTGTTTTATAAATGTATTATAAATGCTATTTCGGATCGGGTTGGATCTCTTGTATTCTATATAGCAACCTGACTAACGCTTGTGCTAAATAAACTTCAATCACTGCTGGAAGTGATTTATACTTTATCATTGTTCTTAAAACATTGTTCCATACATTTATACAACATGAACTGGATAAGATTTTATAGCTAGTTCTAAATACTGTCGAAATTACATTACACCAACCATGTTTTGCAAAACGTGTTCTTTTTGTGATTTTACTGCCAACGGGAAGCATATCATAGATACTCAGAGTTTACTTTTCAACAATCGGAGTTGGCTTAGCAAAGAAGCTACAAACCTATCACACCAAGGTCTTGTGCTCAAATCCCACGCTTGGCGTTGTTATATTATTGTATGAAAATGTTTTTTTTTTTTCATTTTGTGTTTTATAAGGCTTCACTTTTTGCGCTTTTTACGTCATATTGAAGCATGAAATAAAGTATTATACACTCACATTGAATACCTGTATTTGTCATTTAACAGTACTTTCAACTTGTTTATTACAAGCTGTGTTACTTGGGGGCCCAGATGACCGAACCTATTGCGGACATCACGCAAACTCATTGCGCAGCGTGCGATGAAATCTCAACCAAGAACGAGAAGATGATTGGCTGCGATGGATGCGAAAGTTGGTACCACATTCGTTGCGTAGGACTATCTGCCCATACGAAGTTGGACAAAAAGTGGTTCTGCACTGCAGAAGCTTGCAAGGTACTTGCCCAGAAGTACGAAGAAGCGAAGGGTGCCAATACGAAGACCCGCAGCAAGAAGAATGCCAACGAATCGGACTGCTCCACCACAAAGTCAGACCGCGTGATCTCTGTGATTGAGCCAAATGGAGGAAACCCAGACCAGAGATTGGGCCCAATGGAGGAAAACCAAAAACGTTTGGAGAAGGAGATGGAAGCAGAGCTGTTGTTGAAGAAGAAAGAAAGAGAGTTCAAGCGAGCGCTCGAAAACAAGCGCCTGCTACTCGAGCAGCAAATGCGTGAGGAGGAGGAAGAGAAAGGGTTTGCCATGCAGGAGCAGATTCTCCGAGAAAGTAAGAAGCAAGTGGAACGAAGGAAGGCAAGGCAACAAGCGTTTGAGAATAAGATGGAGCATCTGGTTTCGGAGATGGAGACTCTGAAAATAGTCGGCGGTGAAGACAGATCGAAGGCAGATGTCGATCTAGGAGTACAAAGTTCCTACTCAAAACCACCTCATCGTCTGGAGCAGGGATCGCTCAGCATTCCGAAAGTTGGCAAACTGACGAAGTAAAATTTGGTAAACTTGTATAGCGTTGTTCAAGGTGGTTTCGATGACGAAGATGAAGATGACGAAGACGGACTCAGTGAAAGCGATCACGTTTCAGAAGGAAATGGGAACACGAAGCACTCGAAGGTTAATCCGAACGACAAAATCGACAGGATGAGCCAATCAGAGCTGGGGCAACATCGAACCGGACCGACAAAGGCCCAACTGGCAGCGAGAAGTGGGATTACCAAAAAACTGCCCACTTTCTCAGGGAAGCGGGAGGAATGGCCCCTGTTCTACGGTATGTATCAAGCCTCCAATGAAGCTTGTGGTTTCTCCGATGTCGAGTTTCGAAGGTCATCAAAAAGCTTCGTATTCTGTACGGCCGTCCAGAGCAGCTACTTCTAAGCCACCTCGAGAAAGTCCGGAAGTTAGAGCCACTGAAGGCTGACAAGCTGGCAAGCTTTATTCCGTTCGGAACTGCAGTCGAACAGCTTTATGAACACCTAGAGGCAGCAGAGATGGAGGGGCACCTCATAAATCCATTGCTCATTCAGGACTTAGTCGATAAGCTTCCCGATAGCGACAAACGCGACCGGGTTCGTTACAAGCAAAAAACGAGTCACGCTTAGGACCTTTGCCGATTACGTCTCTGAGATTGTGTCGGAGGCCTGCGAGGCAAGCCGGCGAGCAAGTCCGTTGTGGAGGTTCGACCACCGAAAGGTAAGGCGAAGGAGAAAGGTGCACTATTCAACCACAGTGAAGGAGAGAGCGTGCCATTCGGAACTGAGGCTCGAAAGAAGCAGAAACTTTGCAGAGTCTGCCAGGAGTCTGCCGATCATCGGCTGCGGTACTGCCAGGATTTCAGCAGCTTGTTTGAGTTACATCCGAACAAATGAATATACTGAACTTGTCTTGAGGAGAGTTACAATTGAAATGAACACTGAAAATTAATTTTAGTTTATATTACAAAATTGAAGGTAGGATTCACGAATCTATTCGTTGTTTTCTGCAACGAAACTGATTTGTACGTTTTATGAAGCTAACTTCGTAATTAATGCCACACGCGCAACTGTCAAAAGCACGAAGCATTTTTTGACTCAGAAGGAACATTCGTGCATTGTCCGAAGACAATACAAAGAGCTACGAATATTTTGTCGCAAATAAAGAAGAAACGTCCTCCGGTGCTTGCATTAATGACTGACAGATCTACTTTATCGACTCGAAATGTAATTGAAAAAAAAAAGCGCAACCACGTGAAGTTGACCAACGTTTTTTAAGGTTTCCGACATGAGATTCTATACTGTACTTTTGGGAAGAGTTACTGAATCCGTGGTTGATCTCACTAAGCTATGGTGACTCGTGGGAAGATACTTGATTAATGAGTATGAACTCATAACTCTCAGCAGCGCTTTAATTTTTATTTTGGGATAAATAAAATATTTTCGCCCATCCCAGCAGTAAAACCAACATGCATGAGTACGATAATAGAGAAGCAGCGATTGGCTGGTTTTTACGAAATCAATTTCGTGCATTATACAAAAAGGTATAATGATAGCATTTCACCAGATAAAAAGAAATATGAATGTTTCACACAAAATACGAGACATTTGTATTACAGAGACGGACAATATAATAAGACTAAAGCCTGATTTTCATACAAAATGGTCATGTTAGGGGGCTTGCCTTTCATTTTCTCGAGAACCAATTTAGCTGAAATTTCGGCTGTGGTCCAGAAGTAGCCTAAATTCTCATCTGCATTAAATCCATCATTTTTCATTCACCACTTTAACAATTACAGACACCGCATACGACAAAGCAATAAGACCACTTTTTGATTTCCATAAAGGATGCTCGAATTTGAGGATCTGAATTTTGATTATTGATGCACGGGTCATTTTAATATCTGTATACTATAGATTGTAATTCACACTCATCATCATGGCCTAAACTATGGATATCAAAAGGAGGTCTTATTGTTTTGTCGTAGGTGGTGTCTGTAGTTTCTGAAGTGGTGAATGAAAAATTATGAATTTATTAAAGATGAAAGTTCAGGTTATTTCTAGGCTATTGCCAAAATTTCAGTTCAATTGCTTCACGGGAAAGTGAAAGACAAGCCTTCAAACATGACCATTTTGTATGAAAATCGGGCTTTGGTCTTATTGTATTGTCCGTCACTGTATGTACAAAATCGATGTGTACGACAGGAGTTAAAGCTTATTAACGAAAACAAAAAAAAAAAATTCAAGGTTGTTTATTAAGGAAGTACTCTAACAACCAGTAGAGTCTTCAGGAACTTTGATTTCGATAACGTGAATAAAGTATGTTTCAGTAGCTGAAAAGTTATTATTTCACATGTGGCAATCATTCAGAAATTTAAATTAGTCTAATTGACCCCAACAGATGAATAATCAGAACGACATCGTTATGAAACCACATCGTAAATTGTGACATATTTTGAAATACGAATATTTAATGATTTGACGCTTTGCCTAGTTTCACAAAAAAAAATCTTTTGTCGGCTTGTAATGCTACCCTAATCCAGATCGTTGCCAAAATTAGCTGTCGCCAAAGCCGTGAAGTCACTGTATAATCAAAGGAAATGTCTGGCACTTTTTACGACCGCACTCAAAATGCAACTTTGCACAACCGCACACATCACACGGTAATAAATCCAGCCCAACATGTTTCGAAAAATTGTAACAAAGGATTGCATTAAAATACGCCCTCACTGATTTTCATACCCAGCAGTTAATCATAAAATTTGTTAAAATTCATCTACTTTCGGTCGGTGATGCCATTAAACCTTCGCACCCAAAACAGAAGTGCGCCCACCGCTCTCGGGGCCTGCTTGGATCCGCACGGGGGGTGAAACGAAAAGTGGCAAAGGTCGCAGCAAGCGGGTTCGGCGCCTCATTTCGTAGTTTTATTTGGACCCGTTACCACTGTTTTGCTTACTTTTTACGGTTTTTTAATTTCGCTTAATACATTTGGCCGCCTCGCTTATTAAGCGTTTTCGGTAATCCAGAGCTCATCCTCGCTTACTTTACGATTTGCCCATGTTCATGTGGGAAATATATGAAGCGAGAGCAATAAAACGGAAAGAGCGCAGAAGGGAAATTTAAATACCTATAATCGTAAAAAAGACTCTTTGTCGAACGTGGAGGCGGCTAGAGCACGGGGGACCTTTTATTCAAAAATATCGTGTTTTCCCGACGTTTTTCGCGCTCCCTTGACTCTTCCCTCCTTGATTGAGTGTTATCTCATTCGTTTATTTCTTTGCATGAATTCTGGGCTGACGATTGCGCCCACAGACCCGCGGTTCGTTCAGACTCGAAGTAAGGTTTAACGATTAAGACATAAAACGTCATTACACTTCCCAAAAAAAAAGAGAAGCCACCGCTCACTTTACGCTCATCTTCATTTTATATCATTTTAATAATTTTTTTATTCAAATAATTTGTTGCTATGTTAATTGCCGAAAGCTTTTACGAGTATGTACGCAACTACTATTAGGTGCCTTAATTTCTTCCCTGGTCGGCCGGAGGTGCTTTTTAAGACTTTTAAGACCCCTGCATACATTGCCCGGGTCACAGACAATGAACGCTACCACTTTGCGCTTTAATGGCCGAAATCCTTATCGGACAAAATGTGTACGATCGTAAAAGTTTCCGCTATCATATCAGGCGGTTCACACTGAGGTGTCGATACACGGATAGTTCCTGAATCTGATTTCTAATTTATGGAAAACAAATTCACCACTCTTTTCTAAAGTCTTTCAGAATGCGAAGGGAATGCGAAACTCGTTAAAATTTCCGTTACCTAATTTCCCGCACTTTTTGAAAATGTATGACTGCGCAAAAAACTAACAATTGAACTGCCGAGGCAAGAGACGTAACGAAAAAAAAAATCAAAATGCCAACCGATCGAGGGGTTGCTGCAACCGGTAATGATATTTGATTACCCTCGTCGCAAATGAAGTTGAAAAATTGAGACGCATTTTCAAAAAACAACCCTGTTCAAATCTGAGGGAAATGCATTTTTATTTTCGAAAAAAAAAACTGTTGAAAGGATAGAAAGCAGGGGTTAACTTTTTTTATTTCAAAATCATCCCGTGAGAAATTCAGTTGGGACGCTGAATTTTGGCGGTAATTCATGCGTTTTGACGCCACCAAAGAAGGCACTGACTACAAAAGAGTCTCTTTTGCTCCACTTGATAATGACTACGCCTCTGACAACATGCAATTACATTTTTCACACCTCGAAACCGTTTAGCAGCAACAGTGAAGAGTCAGCCGCTAAAGCCATGGCTAAAGCACAGCCTGCCGACTATGTCGACGTTGTTGTAATGGAGCTGTCATGATACACCCTTTCCTTCCTTCTTCGTCTTTTTCCCGCATATATATTTTTTTCAGTACATTTGATTCGGCTTCGGCGTGGTGGCATCCGAACATGTTTTACTTTTAGCTGCCGTAGTTGTTATTAATCACACCTCCCGCACTCACTTACAATTAATTGTTGTTCATCCTCATAGACACCCCACACACACACACGCATTTCTTGTTGGATCCACGTGCGCGCACAGCCTACTGTTACCATTGTTGTCTTCCTTCTTCTGGAGGCGCTGCGTTGAGTCAAGCCAGCCACTCCGGGGGAATCAATCAGACATTTCAATATGTTCGCAGACGCCTGCGCCTACTTAGTGCGCATGTTCTCCGCTCGATGCGTCTACGGTTGCATCGTGGCCATATCATAGACATGATTCGTGTATTAGCATTCAGAAGCAGAGCAGAAACAAATGTATTGTGTTTTTCACTTTTAACTCGATTACACAATCGCAAATGGTAGAAATATATTAATCATTAAATCACTTGCATAGGAATGTATGTTAACATTAAAACCACGAGCCAGTCGAAAGGGCATGAATCGAAAGTTTATGCATTTTTCATCAATGCTCGAAATTTGCACGCAGTTTATTTTGCAATTGCAGGGGTCCAACGCCGATGCGATTGATATTATTATTTTTAATGTGATTACATTTACAATCAACCATATAGCAGCGATGCAAGAGATGGAAATCTCTTTCAAAGTCGTGTTGTATGTTATGTGATCGTCTCTTGGGTGAAACCGTCGCGCACCGTTAGCCAGAGTCAGAGCCAGTGGCCACGGCTGCCACATCACTTATCAGCTCATTTAGCTTAAACTTTATTACTCAAACAGTTTTCCACCAGCCTTGCAACACAAACAGAGGCATCTAGGGAGGCACCGAGCAAGCTGGGGAAGGGTAAATAAATCAACAAAGCCTACTGTTTTCATCGCCGAGGACGACACAATCTATTAACTTTGGCCAATGCGAGCTTTCCATGCACAGAGTCAAAAAACCATCTTCCGTTGGGGTCTTATCTCAGCAAAAGATTGGACGAAAAAAAAAAACGGTACAAAACTACTTTCCCATTCTGGTATCCTGTTCCTTTAATTTCTTTCCGGTCCCTTTGCTGCGAGGAGATCTAAACATTTAAACGATTTGATATGAATATTACGCGTGGATCGCCCCTCGCATTAGAATATGTTTATTTTTCGCCCGAGCGACCTGTTGCGTTTCGTGTTTCGGTACCACGTTGTAAATTTGGAACGGTTTGACGGTGGATCTACAATTTCTCCCGAAAGGAAGCTCAAAACTAGGGGGAAAATGTCCGGGTAACATGCAGATTAGCGGCTTGTCTAATGGGTAAATTATGCCGAGAACAATGGGTTTTGGCAGGTGCACACGACGCGATAACGAGGGCGAGGGAAGTTTTGTACAAACAGTTTAATTTCTTAATTCCGTGGATAGACCGTTCTTGTCAGCGATTTGAAGGTAGGAGATAGTAAAATGGCTCTAAAGAAATGTGATATGAAATTTTGGCTTATGAACTAAGACGATAATAAAGGGTGTCCACGATGAAATTGCCACACTATGAAATTGCTCTAACTTTTTAACCGTTGGGTAGAATTTAATGAAAATTTGGGTGGATTTAGTGCATTATTTACATCCTGCAAGTTTTAAAGTCCTGTGATCAAAACTCGCGGAAATGGAGTCGAAAGAACAGCTCGTGCGTGATAAAATCTTGCGAATTCATCACGAGAACAAGGATCTCTCGCATCGTTCCATCGCTAAAACGTTGGGAATCGCGAATTCCACGGTGTCGCGAGTGATTAAGCGGTTCGAGGAACGGTTGACACCGATCGGAAGCCCAGAAGTGAAGGAAAAAGTATTCCGTACAACACCAAAAATCACAACCGCGTAGTTGGGGCCTTCAACCGAAATCCGAACGCCTCCGTTCGGGATGTGGCTAAGAAGCTGCACCTAAGCCGAAGTTTTGTCCAGAAGGCCAAAACTAAGGCTGGGCTTCGAACGTTCAAGGTACAAAAGGCCCCTAATCGCGACGAGAAGCAGAACAAGTCCGCCAAAACCCGTGCCAGGAAGTTGTACCTCAACATGCTGACGAAAGTTGAATGCTGCATCATGGACGACGAAACATATGTGAAGGCCGACTTCAAACAGATCCCCGGCAACCTGTTTTTCACGGCCAAGGATAAGTTCAGCGTTCCGGAGCATGTCCGCACTCAGAAGATGTCCAAATTTGCGAAGAAATTCCTGGTTTGGCAAGCCATCTGCACGTGCGGGAAGCGGAGTGCACCTTTCGTGACCCAGGACACGATGAACGGACAGGTGTACATAAAAGAGTGCCTCCAGAAGCGGCTGCTTCCTCTCCTGAAGGCCCACAACGTCCCAACAATCTTCTGGCCGGATTTGGCCTCATGCCACTACTCCAAGGACGTGCTGAAGTGGTATGCGGACAATAAGGTCAATTTCGTGCCAAAAATGTTCAACCCTCCCAACACTCCGGAGCTCCGCCCCATCGAGAAGTACTGGGCGATTATGAAGCAGCACCTTCTTAAACGACCTAAGGTAGTGAAGACAGTCGAGGAACTGAAGAAAGTATGGGTTTACATGCAAAAAACGGTTGATTCACAGGTTGTGCAGAATCTTATGGCCAGGGTTAAGGCCAAGGTGCGGGCATTTGCGTATGGACTGCAAATAAAATACGAGTAAAATGATAAAATGAAGTTTAATAGTTATTTCTCAATCCCTGAAAATTTGATGGCAATCGGATGAAAACTCGAATTTTGCGAATCAATTTTGTGTGTGGCAATTTCATCGTGGACACCCTTTATCATGAGTATGGTGTGTGGCAGTTTGTTCCATAGTTTGCAAACCAAGCAAGCACTTTCTACATTATGTTGTACCGTCCTGCGGGGCTTCTTGTGCAACATTTTTTTTTTAAATTTCGATACCGAGTCCATACTCAATATAAATTCAAGGTTAGACGGATAATCACTTCACGTTTTTGAAACTAAAATTCGCAGCTTTATCGAAACGAACAGGGCTTAAATTTCTAACCAAAGGATCCTCCAGAGGAGCGCACATTTGTCGAAAATATTATGCAAGTAGTCGTAATAGTGTTTGAGAATTGTGCTCAGCAAAATGCATAGTGAGAGAGACTCGATCCCATTTCACGTTGAGAGACTGTAAACGCTGGTGGATTTCAGTAATTTTTATATAACGGGTGGCAACTAAAATTTTGAAATTTTCTCGAGTCATCTAGCCATAAAAAAGTGTTTTCGGTGAGCCTTCGAATAATCGAATTGTTCCTGTCGTCACGAAAACAGAACTCCGACTCCCACATTGACAGATTGTCTTCCAAACAAGATGTTTTCCTGCAAACTTTTTAACAAAAGTTTAAAAAATATTATTTAATCACACCTCAGAAATCTTTTTGACAACATTGCTTCGCAAACACAATAAACGGGGGGTGCATGGATTCAACGGCTACATAGCTATTGTGTTTTGAATTTTTCAAGTTTACTTCAATTGAGATCTTTTGATGTCAACACTAATCAGTGCTGAGATATATTGTCTTTTTCATTTTGACTGAAAAAATTGATCTTCAAAAAGCCTTTATCATGTTCTCAGTAGTTTTTCGTGAGTGAAATTGATTTTATTAGCGAAAGTTGGTTTTTTTTCGAGCATTCTGTGTAATATTGTTGATTCACATACAGAAAAGTACATCCAGCTTCAGTAAGTAACACGCTTATAGAACTTTATTATTACAGACAACACTAAGCAGCATCTTTGTCAATTCAATAGCCACCTACCTTCCATAACGGCATCCAAAGGGTTGGTTTAATACCGTTCTAAAACTAAAACTATTAGATGTTTTCGATTGTTTTCCAAATTAAGTAAACGACCATTACACTTTGTAAGTGGCCCCAAGAGCATCCTTACTGTTTGTTTCAATGGGCTCAAATCGACATTCAAGTGTATACAGAGAAAAAATCTGAAGTTTTTTTTGTATGTAATTTTTTGAGTATTTTAAATTTTATTTCTTTCCAAACAAAGCGTATTGGGGATGTTCCAAAATTTTACTTTTTTTTTTTCTTATAAGGAGTGTATCGAAAATAAGCTATCCACAAACTTTCTTTCAAATTTTGTTGAAAACCGATTTTTATTCATACAAAAAATTGATCCTTTATTGTACGAGGTTAAACTTGAACATAATGAAGACCGGATGAAATTTAAGTTATACCTTCACGAATTTTCGAACTTTGGATCGAATGCTCTTCATCAAGTTCCGGACAAGTGTTGCATCGCATTTTTTGGACGCTTGAGCCCAATTTTTTTTGAACTCCTGCATGTTCCCAGCCGCCTTACCAGTCTTCTTGAAGACCCTCTTCACGATTGCCCAGTAACGTTCGATGGGTCGAAGCTGAGGGCAATTTGGTGGATTGATATTTTTCTCAACGAAATCTATATCCTTTTCCGCAAGCCAATGGAGAGTGATTTTGGCATAGTGAGCCGACGCTAAATCCGGCCAAAACAGTGAAGGTGTACTATGCTTCTTATATAAAGGCAACAATCTCTTCCGGTTACACTCAGATCGATAGATTTCCGCATTTATAGTTCCGGTAGTGTACAAAATGGTTGACTTCAAACCACAGGAACATATTGCTTGCCATACCAGTACCTTTCGACCGAATTTCTCCACTTGAATCGACCTGTCCGCATCGCTCACATCCTTCCCAACGACGGCAGTAAAGTATTGTGGACCTGGAAGGGTTTTTGAGTCCTCCTTTACATAGGTCTCATCGTCCATCAAAACGCATGCATCCGGACGCTGCAAAAGACGCGAATACAATTTCCGGGCCCTTGTTGCTGCTCGTTTCTTCTGTTCTGCACTTTGTTTCGAGATTTTCTGCTTCTTGTAGATCTTCAGGTGGTTTCGCCTCTTGATACGCTGGATCATTCCGACACTCGTTCCTGCTTTTTTGGCCAAATCACGTATTGACATTGTTCTTCATGATTAGAGATACCACTTTCTGCTCCAGTTTCGGGTTGGAAGAACCGGGTTTTCTGCCTCTTCCTGGTAGCTCATCCAAAGAATAGTGTTCCCCAAACTTATTAATGATGGTTTTAACACTCGCATGATGAATTCCAAACCGCTTCGCCAATTTTCGCATAGTAATACCCTTCTCACTTAGCCATGTGTCCAGAACCTTAATTTTCACTTCCTTTTCAATACGTGACATTTTGAAAACGCAGAATTTGAACCGCACAAACAAGTAAACAAAAGAAAGCTGACAGTCAAAGGCACAGCATGCAGTGTTCAGAGCATAAAAAACCATCACAAATACATACGTACAACGCAAATTTATGTGGATAGCTTATATTCGATACACTGATATTGAACAGAAATTCACACACCTTTTTGGAGCTGTGTACTTCAAAAAATTGTTTTTATTCCCAATGACGATTCTAAATGACTATCATACTTTGTGAGTGGTCCCAATATCATCCTTATTGTTGGTTCAAATCAGATTAAATCCACTCTCAAGTGTTCTGTTTTTTTTCAATAATTTAAACCCCTGGGGGGGGGGGCCGATAGTTTTTTTTTTTTTTTTTTTTTTATTGGTTTTATTTTTTTTTGTTTATTGTTGTTTGTTTATTTCAATTTGTTTTTTTTTTTAAAAAAAAACCCCACTGTCTCAACCCTTGGCGCGGAGGGGCGGGGGCGCGCTCACTCTTCGACGGTAGGAAGATAAGGGAACGAGAAACGAAACTGGACGAGCACCAGCGCCCGTCCTCAAATTGGATTGCTCGCTAATCTTTGAATGAGAAGATCATGCCGCTCTTCAATATGACCGCACGACTGACTACAGTGAACTTGGGCCCATGGATGTGAGTTGGCAATCTGGCAATGTGCTAAGTTCCTTACGGCGATGTCAGGATTGTGCTGAGCAAGTTATTTTTTTATTTATTTATATATTTATTTATTTGGTTAACATCTATAAAGATAACATCAAATCAACAATTTTATGCCACAACAGTCGAATCGCCAGATCGTTGAGTACCTGCTCTGGCCATCTAGCCCGCTGCTCTCCACGCCTTCTTGTATCAGCCGAATTTGAAGCGAACACCATCTTTGCAGCGTTGTTATCCGGCATTCTTCTAACATGCCCTGCCCAGCGTATCCTTTCAACTTTTGACACTTGGAGAATACTTGATTCGCCATAGAGTTAAGCGAGCTCGTGATTCATTCTTCGTCCGCCACACACCTTCTCCTGTACATAGCCAAAGATAGTCCTAAGCACGCGTCACTCGGATAGACCAAGTGCTTGCAAGTCTCCTTCAAGCATGGTCCAAGTCACATGGCCGTAGAGCACCCCCGGTCGATTTGTGCATGGTACATTTGGTACGGGGGTGAGTCTTTTTTATCCGCAGTTTTTTCTGGAGCCCAAAATAAGGACGACTTCCACTGATGATGCGCCTTCGTATTTCTCGTCAAATGTTGTTGTCTGTCGTTAGCAAGAATTCAAGGTAGACGAATCAACCACCACCTCTAAGGGATCCTCGTATATCGTAACACAGCTACCTAGACGAGCCCTGTCACGCTCGCTGCCACCTATGAGCATGTATAGACTGTTCCAGAAAGCATAAGCACACTTTCAAAATTACAAAAAAATAGATTTAATCATTCTATTTGGCAAATCATATTTGTATTTGTGTTTTATATGCTATTTTACTCTCGTTTAATCAAAATATGTAATCATAGCCAAGGCTCCTAACTTTTCCTCGAACATGGCCCATTAGCTTTTGCACAGTCGTACTTCCCACCATTTTGACCACTTTTGGCCAATCTTTTTTAAATTGTTGGGTGTCGTTCGCTGGTTTTATGAATTTTCGAAGCTTTTCTTTGGTTAAAGCCCAAAAAGTCTCGATTGGCGTGCCTCCGGGCAGTTCGGCGGATTCATGTCTTTCGGCTCGAAACATACATTTTGACTTTTGTACCATTCTAAAGTGTCCTTTGCGTAATGACATGACGCCAAATCAGGCCAAAACACTACTTGACCTTCGTGCTGCCTGATCATCGGCAATAATCGCTTCTGGAGACATTCCTTAACGTATTTCTGAGTGTTCATCGTCTCCGTTGTGATGTACGGACTAGATGTTTTACCACATTCGCATATTGCCTGCCAAACCATAACCTTCTTACCGAATTTTTCGGTAAAAATTGCCTTCTCCGTTTCGGGGATGTCTTTATCTTCGCTTACAGTATAGAATTGTGGTCCAGGAAGCGTTTTGTAATCTAGTTTCACATACGTTTCATCGTCCATTATTATACACCCAGAATTTCTACACAATAACGAATCGACGCGGCCTGTTTTGGGTTCCTTTTGGGTTTTTTCTGCTTCCGGTATGTTTTTAGCCAAAGTCTTTCTTTGGCACGCATGACGTTACTCGACGAGGTCCCTAGTTTTTTCACAACATCCCGAACGGAAGTCGCTGGTTTTCGCTTGTAGGCATCCCTGATCTTTTTATCGATATCCGGACTAATAGGACCGGATTTCCGACCACTCTTCGGCGCATCTTCAAACGTACACTGTTCTCTATATTTTCGAATCGCAGATCGTACCGCTCCGACGCTTACACCCTCTTCCTTGGCCAATTTTCTCAAGAAGAGTCCGCTGACAGTGCACCATTTGTGCACGATACTTGTTCGTTGTTCCGGAGTAAGGCCGCGCATTTTGATAGGTAACACAAAACTGAGCACTTTTTTGATGCTATGTCATTCAGAAATGTGCAAACAAAAGGACGCAGCCAAAACATGTTGAAATATTTCATTATATTCAAAGTGACCGTTAAAATAAGGTGTGCTTATACTTTCTGGAACAGTCGTTAGTTTGTGTTCGACGCATTAACCACCATTTCGACTTTTCTTGCTTCACGTTTCATGTGACAGGTTCCAGAGTGTACAGTTCTGCCACCGTCCAAATTTTCCGCCGACAATGTCTATATTAACCGCGAAGCAATCAAATTGGTTGGATCTCGTGAAATCGTACTCTGGCTGTTAAACCCGGCTCGGCGTATGACACCATCTAGGGCGATATTGAACAGAAGGCATATGCTCAACAACAAACGAGCTGAGATAGAAATGAAAGTGTGTACGTGTTAGCTCTCTCTCTCTCTCTCTCTCTCTTTCTCTCCTCTTTCTCTCTCTCTCTCTCTTTCTCTCCTCTTTCTGCTAGTATTTTTGGTTTTGTCTATGCTTGCTTAGTTTTGCTCAAAATGCCGTCGAAAAACGAAGCATTTAACGAGCGCGTTGTACAGTTCTAGGAACTGCACAGAAATCTCGGCATAAAATATACGGTACAACATTTTAAAAACGAAAATGTTGCGACTTCAACTGTTTACCATACCCAAACAATTCCCCAACAGCTACTCGAAAGCAAGGTAGTGGAAGACCAGCCAACTATGTGGACGCAAAATGAATTCGTTCTCTTTCTCGTGCTGATTCACTGAGCCAACGGAATGCCACAAAAAAGTTCAACTGTTCTCACCAGTACGTCTATAAAACATTTAAATGAGTCGGAATAAAGTGCCGAAAGAAGACAAGAGCCCCGAAACACACTGAGAATCAGATTTCGACGCTGAAATCTCAATGCCGCTTGTTGATAAAAAAAAAAAAAAATCCGGAAAATGTGTTGTTTTGGTCGACGAAAGTTACTCCCCTTTTTTGAAGACGTACATTCCCGGAAACGATCGATACTATGGATAGTTCTACTGCATCTCCGAACATAAAATATAAGTTTGAACAGAAAATGATGCAGTACCCGAGCAAAGGATTATACCAAATTGATAAGAAGTTTTAATACCAGGTTATCATTTTTTGATCACTGAATATGTTATCATTGAGGCTGAATAAACAGCCAAAATAACAGAATGAATAACAAAAAATACTCGTTGAAAATCATAATAATAACTTATTTTGTTATCACTGCGAACAACTTGATAACAAATCCTGTATTGTAAGCAAATTTATTGAAATAGTTTCAAATTAAGTTATCAATTTGAAATCAAATTCTCATGGTAATAACTGAAAAAAATATTTTGATTACAAGCAAAATTTCTTGTTCAAATATGGAAATATTTATAGTTTTACAATTCAACTTACAACGTTCATAAAAAAAAAGTGTGTTCAAAATGATAACATATGATTACAAAATTTGCCAATGGTGATAACTAAATTTGTTATGTGATAAGAGCGAAAATCAAAACGATAACTGGGATAACAGAACTTGTTACTCATATGATATCAGCTTGTTATTTTCCTTTGCTAGGGTACATTGCCATTTCCGAGAAAAGTATTTCTAAACCATAGTTCAAGCCCTCTGATTTGGCTATCGATCAAAACGTGTATCAGAACAAATGTTTGATGAAAATGTTGATCCCGTATCTACGCAAACATCATGCAGATGGACAATAAGTGTTTTACTGAATATCCATTCAAACTCATTTGAACCCAAATACCACCACCTGACAAATCTGCCTCAGTGTCGCCTAATCAAAGATTTCTTCAGGGCTTTTAGCTCCTTGGTGTACAAAAATAACTGAAGAGCCGCAAATTGCAAATAGTTGATTGGTTGAATCAAGAGATGCATTCGTAAAGTTGAAGGCCGTACAACGCACCCGTTCCTACATCAAACGGAAACTAGAACAGCCGATAACAAAGGCCGTATGCAAGGGTTCACTATTTTTTTTTTCAACAAAGGACAATGTTCTTTAATATCAATAAATCAGTTCATCTTCAAGTATGTTTGCCTTTTTTGACAGATTGAGAAAAAAATTCCAAAATTTTAGTTGCCACCTGTTATGTTTTACATTGATATGTAGGAAAACATTGTACAAAATATGACCGCAATTGATTAAAAAACAAAAATATTTTTCATACAGTGAGTAAAACTGAGTTGTTGGTTTTTCAGGGTGCTCTTTTTTACACCTTATAAAATTTATTGAATTTAGGCATTTTATAAAACTTTTGACAATTTAATTCACTTCATTTCCAAATTTTGGGCATGTACAGGTAATAGAACAAAGGAAAAACAAATACAAAACATTAAAAAAATCCTTTCATACACTTCTGTCCAGATTGCGTAGGAATTGAGCCACCCAGTCCAGGAATGGTTTGTTTTACACGAAAGCTGGGACGTTTCGACACTGCTCCTTCAAATAGATCTGAACAATCTCCCGAAGCTCATCCGTTCCAAAGGGAACACCCAGTCGGACAAAGCAGAGAGATGATCCGAGAAAGATGCTTTTTCCGCTTCTGAGAAAAATGTTTTGAGAAAAAGGTTCCTTCTGATGCGATTTTCAGAGGTGTTATTGTTTCATTTGGATATATTTCAATTGTCACCATTGTTGTGGTAATGTGCAATTGAACGTTCACGCTTCTGGTGTAAAGTGTCATTAATATGAAAAAAAAATTGAACGTTGCAAGAACATAACTTTATTTACTTGACTTTATGTTACATACATGTGGCTCAAAAAACGCATTTTGAAAACCTTAAGAATAAGAACGCTTCATTGGAACAAGAGTGTAACTAATTGGTTATGTTGCAGTGGTGTTCAAAATTACTTCATAATAAACATTACACTGTAAAATATTGAGAATGCAACGTCATGATTAAATTTACTTAGCTGCAAGTTCACAAAGACAAACAGGGTTCGAACAATTCCAATGTTTGTTTCGAATGGTCTTAGCAAACCATTTGAGCAACATCAATAAAATATCTAGTATCTCGCATACGTGAAATAAACTCTGCTGAAACCAAGGGGCAATTCAGATTTGCTTTTGAAGTACCTCGAGTAACCTTCATTGCTCAGCAAGCGAGCACTGTCATTTGTTTTCTCTCTGTTTTTTGCACAGCCACTGTCAAACCAACCGACGCTAGATCATGAGCTCTCGAGTATCTGATATCCTCGTACATTTTAATATCTCTTTTATTACTATTCGTGTAAGGCTTTGCCCTTTTTTGAAAAGAAGTAGTTTTTATGTCTCCAATTCAGTCATACTTTGAATAAACCTATTTGTTTTGTCTTGACCTGCTATTTGCTAATGCAGCATCATGCCGCCAGACGGCCAGACTATGAACTGGTGCTTTTTTTTCATACAGATATCTGTATATAAAGATTACAGATTTTTGAGAAAAACCAAGTTTTTTAAGATGTTTGGCAATTGTCTTTCCACTCAAAAACCTCAAATTCAAAATATGAGTACAGTTTAGGATCCAACTTTTTATAAATACTACTTTCAGTATGATGTTTAGGCTTGAAGCAAAATGACACCATTGACAGTGACAGATGACAGTATGAAAGTCAGTTTGTGTGTGTGCCCAAAATATTTTCTTCATGTTTTTTTTTTTTTTTTGGTGTTTTTCGGGCGGGGGGGATTATTCGGTGTCTTGAAGAAAAATTTTCACTTTCGGCCGGTAACAACAGCCGTAACTATGGAAACTTCACTAGGGCTCATAACCTGATAGAAACGTCTGCTCAAGTTAGAGTGCAAGTAACGAAAGAAGGTTTATTTGAAAATCAAAGCTTACTATAATCAGTATTCAGATGCAACACTTACTATAATCTAACAATAAATGTGTGTTTTATAAATGTATTATAAATGCATTGCAAAACATGTCTATTTCGGATAGGGTTGGATCTCTTGTATTCTATATATCAACCTGACTCACGATTGTGCTAAATAAACTTCAATCTCTGCTGGAATTGATTTATACTTTATCATTGTTCTTAAAACATTGTTCCATACATTTAAACAACATGAATTGAACAAGATGTTATAGCTAGTTCTAAATACTGTCGAAATTACATTACACCAACCATGTTTTGCAAAACGTTTTCTTTTTGTGATTTTACTGCCAACGGGAAGCATATCATAGATACGGCAAAGGGTAAATGCACCCTTCTTTTTGGGGAAATGCTCCTTAAACTTTGGAAAAATGCTCCTTAGATGCGTTTGCCCGGTGTAATGCAATCGGAGGTATTAACCTTCTGGTTTGCGCTTGCTGGGTGTTTTGACGGGTCTTCAGTTTCTTCAAGATTGTATAGTTTTGACGGGTTTTAAGTTTCTGAATTTAAGAGTCATCAAAACTAAATTAAGACTCTTCCAAATGAAATTAAGACTCGTCAAAATGAAATTTAAACCCGTCAAAACTACCTCGAAGATTGCAGAGCGAAGCTCCGCTATACAATCTTGAAGAAACTTAAGACCCGTCAAAACAACCGGTAAGCGCTAACCAGAAGGTAAATACCTCCGATTGTATTATACCGGGCAAACGCATCTAAGGAGCATTTTTCCAAAGTTTAAGGAGCATTTCCCTAAAAAGAAGGGTGCATTTACCCTGCTGCCCATAGATACTCAGAGTTTACTTTTCAACCATCGGAGTTGGCTTAGCAAAGAAGCTACAAACCTATCATGCCAAGGACTTGGGTTAAAATCCCACGCTTGGCGTTGTTATATTATTGTATGATAATGGTATTTTTCCATTTTGTATTCTATAAGGCTTCACTTTATGCGCTTTTTACGTCATATTGAAGTATGAAATAAAGTATTATACACTCACATTGAATACCTGTATTTGTCATTTAACAGTACTTTCAACTTGTTTATTACAAGCTGTGTTGCTTGGGATGTTTTCATGCCTTTTCATTGCGGCGGAAAAAATAGTTCATGGTATCATGAAAATTTTTCATGGTGTAAATTAATTACATATTCATAAAAACCACAACAACTATATCATGACCTAAATAGAAACTGAGAAGAAAATTAGTAATTTCCTTTTAATTCCAACTACCTTTTTTGTTTTTTTTGACTAAAAGTCGTTTTTCTTCTACATTTTGAGTTTTTCTTCGTGGTTTTGTACTAATCTTGTGTGTATTATAAAAACCCACAAACACCCGGTTTCATATCATGGTCTGTTTTTTTCTTTTTTGTTTCGGGGGGAAGCAGGCCGGGGGGGTGGGATTCATAACTTCCCCCCCCACGATATCGCGTGGTTTTATCCCCCCCGAACAAGTTACGAAAATGCCCAAAAGCGGTGTTTGAGTAACTACGACGGGAGGTGAACCAGCCCGAGGCTGAAAATCTCGATAATCAAGAAACAAAAAACCAATTCTTTCTCATGTAGGTTTCGATCGGATGGAGTTCCGGATATTTCGGTGAATTCATGTATCATGTCATGTCAAAATCCACTGGATTAACCTTATAATATTCAGCACTTTTAGCGTAGTAGAATGAACAAAAACCTGGTCAAAACAACGGGATTTCATTGCGCTATTTCAACGATGGCAAAAGACGTTTTTGGAGGCTCACAGTTTTATCTTTTTCTTCGTTGATGGTGCATTTTGTCACGAAAGGATCACTGCACCTGCCATAAGTACATATTTCCTGCCAAATGAGGCACTTTGATACGTATCTCGACAGCCTCTTCCTTTTAAAGCCGCTTTAAACTTCTAACAAAACACTTCAAAGATAAATTATGCAAAATTTTATTGATTTCCAGTTTGAAAAAAGTTACGCAGTTTTGATAGTGCTGCAATAATTATTCACTCACCCTTTATTAGCTATGAAAAACAGAAATGGTGTTTCAAAGAGGCTAAAATACAAAATATTCTCTTAGTAAAATGATTTTGTTTTTTTTTTCAACATTGAAGCTCATAAGATCTACTACTGAAAATTTTCATGAGCAAATTCAAGACAATCCGAAAGGCTTTAAAATTTACAATTTTATTGTTCAAACATACCTCGACCAATGGTGGAGAAGCAAACGGAAACCCATATTTGCTTTAAAATTTCGAATGCTTTGCCTTAGTTTGCCTTTGACAAACGACAATCAGCCTCAACGAAGGACAAAAAAAAAGTGTCCCCACCCCGGAAACGAAACTCAATTTAAATCGAATTTCTGATTGCTACTTTCCAAAAGCAACAACCAACAGCCAACCTAAGCCCCCATATCTAATAAGCATTAGTCGAAACCCCCCGCACTCGAGAAAGCACAAAATTCTAAAAATGGAAAACACAAATAAAGCTCGTTAAGGATACAACCGTCACTCGAAAAGGAAAAGTAAGCAGAAAAACCCCGAACCCTGAGAAGAAAATGGGAAAATTTTCCATTTTCCACTCTTTTATGTATGCGGGTATACATAATGTATAAAATAATAATAAAAAATAATCTTCTTCCACTCGAGGACCTTCCAACCCCCCCTCCCCAACCAAACACCCACACCTGCCATCCACCCCACTTGAAATGGGGGAAAGAATGCCGCACTCCGGAATGGAATATATGTGCATGTTCTCGTTGATAAAAATCCACCTTCTCTCGCTGGCATACATATGTGTGTGCGAGCTCGCCGATTCCAAAAGAAGGAAGAAGGAAGTCCAAGGAAACCCCCCCGGGAGGGAGAAAACATAGAATATAAAATTTCATATTTTATCATAAATATACCGTTTTCCGTTTCGTCGTTTTTATTTTGCCTGTCTGTTTTGTTCGGGACACCAGGGGAGCTCGCCCTGATTGGCTGGAAAATTTTCCAACCAATCCGATTTTCCTGCACAAACACAATCAAATCTGGAGGTGGAAGGAAAACTTACTACCGTGGCCAAGCAGACAAGACAGCAGAGGAAAAGGATTCTTTTTTATGTCATGAACGAAGGCAGGCGAAACGTTTCATAAAATTTGAATAGTGAATAAAAAAAAACGGAACAAGCAAGTGCTGCTTCAATGCCCCTGTTAAGCGAATCCAAGCAGGCTGGAATACTTTGATAGTGTTCGTGCTTGCGGACGGCCCCCTGCTGCTTGCGTGAATAAAAAAGCAGGCGCTGATTTACATAAACAGCGTATCCTCGCACCCTTTCCATATCGCGCAACAACGGCTTGCTGGGTTGTGATTCGTTCGGCACCAACACCTCTCCGTGGTTTTAGATTTCTCGGGTTGCTACGATTGGGTCGGGCGCTAGCTTGTTTCCCCTGGAACTCAATTTAAATTCTAAAAAATGAAGGATGCGCGTCGCATGGTGCTGGGAAAGGTGAAAATTCAAATACAACACAAGGGGCGTCGTTCGCTGTCAAGTCGGTGGAAAGGGTTCTCGTTCGCCTAGGACGCTTTATATTCAAATACGGTATATAACAATTGGCGTACCAACACAGGCACAACCGCTAGCGTGCTAGGCAATGATTCCTTTTTATTATAATGCTTTAACATTCAAATGCTTTTGTCCTGAATGGGAGCGAGTTAGAGCGAGTGAAAGAGAAGCACCGAGCATAAGCATAATGTTCGCCCGAGAGGACCAGGACGACGACGACGGCGACGCTTTTGAATCGCGCGTTTCGTTCCACAGCAGGGCCCCATCTATGTATATTTTATCGATCGAGAAGCTGAGTTGCTTTGGGGATACTGCAGGCCGGAAGGTGGCTTCGTATGAGCTGTGCGAGAGCGAAAGAGCGAAACAGGACCAGAGCGAATGGGGCGCGCGCATGTCACAATACAACATACAGCTTTTCCTCCCAAATTCAAAAAAAAAAATAAGAATAGTAGAAAAGGCATCTCGTTATAATACGTAGGAGCACTTCGGTGGAACAGAAGGAAGGGTGGAATGGCAGAATTATACATTCTTTATATGCTCAGTGTATGAGTAGCTAACGACGAACTTTTAGTATTTCCATTGTAAACAAGGAATATGTAGAAACGAGCACGGTGTTGGGAAAAATGAGGATTAAATATGAGGAGCATTATTTCCTTTATTTATGGCCAAAGACATTGGACGTTCCGGTAAGTTTCAGTACATTGCAGCTTAAATAAAATTTCATCCAAATAACATTTTTAAATTTAATACAGAGTTCAAATAATTCTACTTTTTCGACCTTCAGCTTGACACCGTACCCCTTGAAATGTTTTTTTTTTTTTTTGCAAACACATCTAATTTCATCACCTCCGTTCCATTTCCGTCACATCTTCCCAAAGGCCACTGGCACCCAAACAGCAGACGCAATTGAATTCATTGAAAATCAATTACAGTAAATCTCTTTGCATGTTTGCGTCTCGTTAAATTAAATGCTATCGCTGCTGAACAATCACCATCCCTATGCCAAATCGAAGGCAATGTTCTCAAACTTCACCGGAGCTCAAATGATAGTTGAAACGTACGGAATATGTATTCCTCGTAGTAACCCGGACGGGCACTGCTGGTGGCAATGGCAACGACGACGATGTGAGTGGCAGCAATAACAGACAGCAGCAGCACCACCACCCAACCCAAATGCATACGATGTGAGATATTGCTCGCCTGCTTCGATCTGTTCATGCATTCGCACGGACTGTGTATGCGATTCCGTTCAAAGACAATGGACTGCTAGGAATCGAGGGAAGAAATCGACACTCACCTTTGTTGTATTAATGAGTCTACTGCGTGTCTTCTTTGGTGGTGTGTGCTGGTACAATCCTCCCCCTATAAATATGAACGTCTAGCAGTCAAAGACAGAAACTGCAAGACGAACGGATGTTTAGCGTAGGCGCGGTAGCAGTGGGTCAGGCTAGAAGCGCACCGCCAAATCTCCCTAAATCCCATTCAATATCGTAACGCGACGTTACGTTTCCTCTCCCGTCGGAGAACAGTGCAGAGCAGTCATCGACCTCGTCAGACTAATTTTCCCCCGCAAGGAAAATGAGTGTTGCCATCGAAATGAGCTAAATCCTTCAATCTATCAATGAACATGGCCGGCAACCTTGCCATCGTAGTTGCCTGCGTTTAGTTTTGCCCTTTGGGCTAGATTTTTGCCATCCTGGTCACCCATACATATGGCTATCCAACACAACATACACACTTGGGCCATCACAACATCGCAACCCGAAACTAAACAAGTTATCCACCCTCAACTTTTGCTTCTTTCTCATTTTGCGGATGTAGTGGCTGTGTGGTCCAGTGTAACTTTAATTTCGTGGAACATCAGATGAGCAGGGAGGGGGGTTGGGGGGATTTTTTTTTTTTTTTTTTTTTTTTTGCTTTACATCTTCAATGTACAAGTTCACTAATTCTATTTATAGATCAGTACCGGCGCCGGCCACGTCCTCACGGTCTTTTGGGGAGGGGGGAAGGATGATTAGTTTGACAATCGTTGTTATTAGAGACCGTGAACACCACTGCATCTCTACAATTAATTGCCAAGGGAAGGATAGTTGTGTTAGTGAGGTAGGTTATTTTTAGATCATGGATGCACTGTGGTAAGTGATGCGATCAATGAAAGAAAGCGCAGTAGACTGCTTTTTATTTTAAATCTAGTGGTGATAGAAAGAGGCAAGTGAAAAATGGCAAGGAAGGGGACGGGCCTGGGATTGAACTCCCGACAATCTGCTCAGTAAGCAGAACGGGTAACCACTGAGCTACCCAACCGCGTCAATAATACATCTGGTGTTTTGTACAAGATAAAGTCTTTTGCAATTGGTATTGAATGTACTGTTGCAGCTGATAATACCGATTACAGCAGTCATCGACTGCTTGAGAAAAGGATAGTTCACAATATGCATAATTTAATAATATTTAAAGAAGATTACTTTATGTAAATTTTCAAGACTTGAGAATGATTTCATACACACTTAGCACAAATCATGTTAATTTATGTCTGTTTGGATGCACATAAAGGGAGCAATCTATTGGACATAGATTTACGCGTCTGTTGTTAAAACTACATAACAATAAAAATTCGAACTAATAGTTTACATGTCAAGCCGTAAATGTAAGTTATGATACACAAAATTAGATTCTCTTAATACTCCTATCATTTATGGAATTTAAGATGCTTTGCATTGTTTAACCTTCTTGTGATCATAACTAATCGATAATCCTTGAGTCCACGTTAAATTTCGGACACCAAAATAAAAGCAGCAAAAAAACTACTCTTAATTAAACAAAACCGATTGTTTATTTCACAATAATTAGAGTTATATCAACGTTACAAACAGTTGATTAAGATGTTAATCCTTTTTTCTGTAAAACCCGCCATCAGGTTCCTTACGGTTTCCTCAGATACGCCCGCCGTGACGATTCTCCATCTTCTCTTGAAATCATCGGTACCATTTGCTTTTTTCTTAGTTTCGAAGAGTCTCCGCTTAACTAGAGCCCAGTAGTTCTCTATTGAGCAAAGTTCTGGACAATTTGGTAGATTGGCTGTTTTTGACACGTATTTGACCTTTTGTACCTTATACCATTCCAGGATGGATTTCGCATAGTGACAAGAGGCCAAATTAGGCCAAAACAGAGCTGGGAAGTCGTGGCTTCTGATAAACGGTAGGCACAGGAAACAAACACTGTTGCGTCAGAGCTGATTTAATGCTGCACGGGATACTTTAATCATTATCATTGAATTATGATCTCTAGTCAGCTGGAGTTTGTTTGTTTCAAATAAATTTCTTTTTGGGTGTGTAAAACTTGTTCAAGTCAGGAACTTCATTGCAACAAATTCTTAAAATACAATCTTGTTTCATTTTAGTATTATGAACCTATAAGTTACCTAAGCTCGTTTTGTAACTTACTCGGACACGTTGTTGTGAAAATATATTGGAATAGATATACAACTATCTAGTAACTAGCATGGCTTCCGGGTACATGTCACAGAGATGTTACAAACCACATCTAGAATACTATTAGTAAATTCTTACAAAAAGTGGAGAAATATAAACGTGAAACATATTGAAAATGACAACATTTCAGAAGAGTTCCAGCTTATTTGTTCTATTACTTTAACGTAGGAAAGTCATATATTTATTGAATGAAGAATTCCCTTCCGAATGTTTAGAGCTCAAGATAAATTCAATGCGATATCATTTAAAAAAAAAAAATCTCAGATTAATGAAAACCCTTCACTCTATAAGCAAAATCTTCTTATGAGTCTGTTGACGATATATATTTTATTTAATGAATAATTCAAACCTTGGATCGATCGACATATCTCGAGTACTTTTTCAAACAGCCGTATCTGATTATGTAAACGAAGAGTTAAATTCTTGAAACCCTTATCACTTTCATGCAAACTAGGCCCATCAACACAATTAATAACATATCCCTAACATGACGGCGATGCTACTTTCCATAAGAGTGCTGAGAGTTTTGAGAAATTTACGTTTGAATCATACTTCCTCTCTTTGTTTACAAAATCAGATACGTCTGTTTGAAAAAGTACACGAGATATATAAACTTTTAGCCCTTTTTTTTGGGGAAGGTTTTTTCTATCTGGTTTGTATATATATGGAGAGAGATTTAAAAAAAAAAAAAATAATAAAACAAAGAAAAACCTGGAAAGATGTTGAAAATAATAAAAGATGAAATAGGATAAAAAATATCACTATTATTCGTCTTCATGACGTATTTATTCTTATTTTTTTTTTTTTTTTTTTTTTTTTTTTTTTTTCTTGTTCAGGTAAGTATTCCAGTGGGGTGGGCGTTGGTTGCATCGTTTGAAAAAGGGAAAACCCATTGAAACAGGATGGAATATTGCTTTTAATTTGGATTTTTTTCTTTATCTTTTAAAATTTCAATTTTGTTTAGTGCTTTTGTGTAGTGTGGCTTCACATATATATTTTGTTTCAGCTGCATTTGTCTGGTTAGGATTTGCATTTTATGGGTTGGTGTAACGTGACATTATACTTAGGGTATGTGTCCCTTGACTCAGCCTAATATGCAACGATCGATTACATTTTTTATTATTACTCATACAAAATTTAAGCTATAAGTGATATTTAGCCTGCTATACACTTGCTTAGATACGTTAAATAAGATGTTTGGTAATATGTATCACGAAAAGTTACACAACTCTTTTTATAAAGTCAGAAACTTTCAAGGGATATGGATGTAATATCGGTCTATAAGCATCAAATTGGGCCTATTCATGGATGCAACTTCGTCCCATCCGATCGATTTTTTATTCAATGCAATTTGCATTCAATTTTATGATTTAAGGCATTGCCAGCTGTATTCGCTTTATCCAACATAAAATTTCACAAAACCAACTTAACTTAAACTGCTTTGAAACACTTAAAAGATTTTCACATATGATTTATTGTCGGTTCGATAGTGAAAACATAATAATTCACTCTGCACAGGTTTTGTTCCTTTGGTTTTTCTTTATACGAGCCATTTGGAAAATATTCAACCGAAACTTATACATTTTTACTGAAAATTTTATCAATAACGACATTTTTACTAAGTCATCCAGACAACAGGCCAAACTTGGGAACAAAGAAAAAAATATGTCCTTAACATTGGGTCTACGATTTTCTTGTAAAATCATTGTTATTTTATCTATGTGGACAGTTAGTTTGTATCGTGTGACTATTTTCTGTACATCTTGGTTGCATTAATTGGTTTGTAGCTTCAATTTTGCCAAATTTAGATCATTCGAAGATCAGGAGTTAATTTGTTCAACTTAACCAGTGAAATCATGATGTCTAAAAAGTTACGAAAATATTAAATTACATGGAAGTGAACAACAGTTAATTGATTAATAATGTCCGAAATGCATCGAATTAAATCGGTCATCATGATGGCAACATAATTTTGTTGACTATCGCTGAATTAATGACATATTTGGTACATAGGCCGAATGAATGATCTAGGCTAACATTACATCCCCTTACCCTATGTTTAAACCCGTGGGGGGAAGGTGGGGATTAAAAAAGAAAAAACTAAAATTAATATTATTTTATCGGCAAAGTATTAGATTGTTGTTGATTCCTATGAATGCTGAAATGATAAATTAGGTAGGGCGGGGTGGCGATGAACAGATGAACATGCAGCAGTGTTGTGTTGTGAGGTGAAGAAAAATAAACCGTAAACCGCCGATCAAATTTATTTATATGTTGTTCACAATTATTGGTAGAGCAAAAATTTCAACATGAAATTTGTCTATCCTTTTTTTTTCATAATAAAAAAATCTTTAGTTTGGCGAACATAGTCATTATCTCTTCTTCAATCTAGATCTAACTTATCTGTTGAAGAAAATTATACGAGATTTCAACCAGAAATGAACCCATTTAACTTGCACAATGAGATAAAGCTTTAATTTAAACCAATTTCATAGCAGCAGTTTCTTCACAGTAACCTGAAAACAGCTGTGTATAATTAAGTTGCTAACCTGTAGTAGTGCCTATCTCAGAAAGTATATTTAACTTTATTCTGAAACACTATGCTTTCGATGAAAAAATTGTTTATGTTTTGATTAACGATGTGGTTGTACAACTGTCAATAAATGTACAACCTGCGATGTAGTTTTTTTTTTATCATCAGCCGCCATGATAAATTATATGATGAAATAGACAAACTAATACATGTATTTACATTATTATTAAGATTTGGTGATACAAATTAAACACATTTCATTTGTACATGACAGACAAGCATATGGTAATCAAATTTGGAATCTTCACTTCAAAATATCATTTCAGAATTACTTTTTCAGGAGAACTAAAAAGGATATTTTTTAAGCAATTTCTTGAGCGCGTTATATTTTCCGAAGTGAAACAGCGTATTTCACCATAACTCTGAGTTCGTTAATAAAATTGTCTTTAAGATGAGACATTTCAAAGCTCTAATTATTATTAATAATAATACACATTGTTGAAGACTGCACACCAGTGCAAACAATGCACATTTTTTGAAATATAATTGCACCTCATCTGCAACCGGTTATAATATAGACTCGCGTATTTATCATATCATATTAATACATCAATGAAACGTATTAAAAACTCACTAGCAACATGATTATCATTCAACATGTTAGTTTACGGTATCAGTGACATACGTTTCGTGGAGCTTTTTGTAAACATGTTTGAAACTCAGATAATATGTTGCAAATAGACTCCACCTCTTGCGCTTTTCTGATTGCAATACAGTCACGCGTAACGTCGGTTGCCTTATATTTCAACCATATTTTGTCTCAAAGAAGCCAATGTTGCTTCATTGAAACACATTGTGTTACTTGGGCAATGATACGATCCAACCATTTGAATAACCCAATTCGCAATACTTATTAAGCTTTCTACGGGATGGCTTGTTAAGAAGGGCGCGTCACTCTCACTGAAACTGTTGGAGTAGAATTCGCAGCATCACAATCGAATCGGTAGGATAAAGAAAATGATACTGTTTGTTCCCTCCTAGACGCCGGTTGTTATACCACTCCATTGTCCAATTCCAGCTTGAGTGATACCTTGATGCTCCCCCCCCTTCCCAATATATATTCAATTTCATAAAGTTATTTTTAAAATATAGTGAATCAATATTATAATTATAAAAAATATGATGAATGAATATTATAATGACAAATAATATAGTGAATGAACATAAGAATGATAATAACAATTCCATTAGCGGACCTTGAACTTTAGATAATGTAGCTGCTAGGAAAAAAATTAATTTAAAATAATCTCATAAGACTTGGGATATCCATGGATGATTAATATAGCAATAGAATAGCAAACCTAAAATTTCGATGTGCTGTTCCGTTTCCTTGCAATAATTTTTTGTAGTGTGTCTCAGCGGAACTAGTGATTTTAATGAAATGAATTTAAATGCAATTATGTCCCATCATTTAATATCATACCATAAAATAATAAACTGACATTATAATATAAAAAAAAAATACCAGCAGACCAGTAACTATAGTAGAATACATATATCCGTAACTAAGCTGACCATCCGCTCATCGAAAGACTGTTGCAGTTTCTATTGGATTAAGATCTACTAAGATTAGAATTTGTTTTCACAACAATAGTCAGAGAACATAATAAACGTAGGTACAAGATATATCTGACATCTACTGGTATGTTACTGAAAATAAAAATTAGATGTGTATTAATATCATAATAATATTGGAAAAACTGAAAACAGCCAATAATAAGGAGAAATAAATTTCATATGAGTATGAATCTAAGAACTGAATCTTAATAAAACTTAAATAAAAAAATTAAAAAATTGAATTTTTCGATAGCTCTTGTTCATCTGGATCCATAAATGATTCTTTATGTCTGTGAAATAGGAAATGAATGATTGTTAACTGCTAGGTTTTACATTAATATATATTTTTGATAAAAAAGGAAAGAGCTTTTTTTAAGTAGAATTTTTTGAATATGATTTTTTCTAAAAAATAAAAAAATAAACATCAAAAACCTTTCTATCCTTTCAAATACATAACGTAGGTTAGATGAGCTATAACTGACAAGGATGCATAAATGCGAAGCTGAAAATGACTTATAAAAAAGCATACAAAATGTAGTGAATGGATGTTATAATATAAAACGATAATAATTTCATTTGTATTTATGTGTCTGCAGATTGTGGTCCTGCTGCAATTGTATACGTACCCGCACATCCACCATGAACCTGAAAGCGTAGATAATGTATCATAGCCACCAGAAAAAAAAAGTTGATTTAAAATTATTTTAAAAAGCTTGGGATATCCATGGATGATCTGAAATTGTATAGCATATAAAGAATAATGAACCTATGCGATGTAATGCTCTGCTAATAAATGTGATATAACTACAATGGAATTGACTCTTAGCTTCGGGTCTTGAACCCTACTGAGCCCTTGCGGCACGTCAGCGCAAGGGATTTATAGTTTTTAAGATACCTAAACACAAAACTCTTATCGGTTGCCAGGGTTTCGAAAAGTTAGACTTCCAATTTGTTTGAAAACATTGTGGACATTCTGCTAAAAGCAACGGAAGATGGCACAACGGTGAGCCCTATTCCACGACTATGGGGGTTCATGGAATGTTTAATATGCGATACTTGATACGGACGGCTTTTTTGATGTGCAATGATGAGGCATGATAGCGGTGTGTATTGATTCGTAATATGCTAAACATCGATTCTAAGAAGCTTGAAGCTTGGGACAGAAAGCAGCGGGCTGAGTTCGTTTGTCTCTTCTCCTGTCCTTGTTCCAAAGCACCAGTTTATAATCTGGCCGTCTGGCCAAATGGTGCTGCATTAGCAGGTCAAGACAAAACTGATGTTTACTGGTTTATTCAAAGTATGACTTAATTGGAGACATAAAAATAACTTCTTCTCAAAAAAGGCAAAGCCTTACACGAGTAGTAGTACATACGATATGAGAAAATGTAGGTTGGTTTCAAAAACAGAGTCTAACAGAGAAAATTAAAAACATTGAAAATTGCTAGTGTCCAATTGTGCACACTCGAGAGCCCATGTACGATCTTCGGATGGTTTGACAGCTGCTGTGCAAAAACATAGAGAAAACAAATGACAGTGCTCGCTTGCTGAGCAACGAGAGTTACTCGAGTTACCACAAAAGCAACTCTGAAATTGCTCGCGATGAGAAGCTGTCTTGCCCCTTGTGCACACCTTATTTTTATTTTTCAGTAACAAACCAGTGGATGTCAGATTTTAAAAATACCTATATTAGATTTTGTAACGTACATATCATACATACATTCACTAACAAAGGTCCTTGATAGAAATCGTCAGATGTCTTCCAACAGTCTACAGTGAGTTTGCTTACCCTATTTTTAACAAAAAACCAGACGGAAATCTTAATGTGTGGGGGCGACTCTGGCGTAGTGGTTAGCATCCATACCTCTCACGCCAAAGTCACGAGTTTGAATCTCACCCCCGAACAAGTTACAAAAATGCCCAAGAGCGATGTTTGAGTAACTACGACGGGAGATCCTCCAGCCGAGGCTCCTAATGTGTATTGCTTACTGTTCATTTACTGTAATAAGAGCTTTCGTTGGAAGGAGATTCTCTATCCTTTCCGTGGGTTTCGTGTAAGTGCTTCTGCTTACGGGTCCACACCACCGTTTTCAGCCCTTCATACAACGGAATAGTAAGGATTACAGGTAAAGGGTGTACGGAATCAAATTGCGACACACACAAATATTCGGTAAAATTCGCCCGTTCAACCAATCATCTTCAAACTTTCAGGGAGTAAAATACTATATTTTTCCATGTTTGTTTTATTAAATTCAATTCCATATCCAAAAAGCACGAACCTTCTTCTTTACACTACTCATAAGGTCCTGTACAACATTTGGACCAAATGTCTTCCTCCGATTTCACTTCCTTAGGATGCTTCCGAAGTGCCTGCTTCATTATGCCCCAATACTTTTCAATTGGCTGCAGTTCCGGTGCGTTCGGCGGGTTGTGATGCTTCGGCACGAAATTGGCCTCCTTAGCCTTGTACCACTCCAAAACCTCTTTCGAGTAATGGCACGAGTAGAAATCCGGCCAGAAAATCGTAGGACCACCGTGTGACCTCAGAAGAGGAGGTAGACGATTTTGGAGGCATTCCTTTAGGTACACCTGCTCATTGACCACCTGCTTTCCACACGAGCAAATTGCTTGCCAAATCATATATATTTTGGCAAACTGTGCACCTTCGGCTTTCTAACGTCCTCAAGGACATCGAATTTATGATGAGCAGTGAAAAACTGGAGCCCCGGATGCTCCCGGAAGTCTGCTTTTACATACGTCTCATCATCCATAACGAGGCAATGTGGTTTCGTCAACATCTGGCTGCCCAAATAACATTGCCGAAACCATCCTGCTTTATTAAGTTTTATTGAGGTTTTATCAAAACCAATAGATATCAATTTGGTTTTATTATGACACCAAGAATAGGTTTCATATTTTAGTCAGGTTAATGGGAACCTACACAGTTTGTTTAAAACGATCTTAAAACTTCGTTTTTTCAATTTCTTTTTACTCCTATCAAAGGTTTTTTTTTTTGACTTTATGAACTCATAATATGCTGTATTGAAATGCCGTTTTAGGACTCATTCATATTATCTTATTATGGTCAGTTCAAAAACCCTTTTTAAAACCATTTTGCATCCAGTAAATGCATTAAACGGCAACTTGGCATTAAGGGAAGCCACCAAATAACCAAATAGTTTTAAAGTAGTCATTGCGAAGATAATTTGGCTTTATGCTAGAATTGTGATTTTTTTCCAATCGCCATATTGAAATATACGATATAATTGAAATATGGAAAATAAATGCACCAAATTCTAAATGTAATGCAAATAAACTGTAGATCGGAGACCAATTTGTGCATTTTTTTTGGATAACCTCATTGAATTCCATCAATTTTCAAGAAATTCATGATTAATTTATCGAATATATTTGTATTACTTTTGTGTTTGTTGTTGTGAACTCGCATAATTTCGGAGGCGCATTAATTTTCGGCTCTTATCGTGCCAATATTCACCACCAAATTAAATGCGCATATGACTTGGAGCATGATACGCTGTAAAAAAACTCAATTTGCTTTGGATATTTTGCTATCAAACAAAATTTCTCGCATCACTTGACCTTTTTTCTTCGATATTATTTACTGCTAAATGAATCAGAAGAGCAGAGAATCGAACAGTGCAGAACAACAAAAACCAACCATGATATCACAGTGAAGTTTGACAGCTGTGGCCAATTGGCCAGGTTTTATGAAGGTTCTCAAGTGGTCATAGTATCTATCACTAGAATATATTCAAAATTTGTATGGTCTTATAAAGGTTTTATTAACTTGTTTTCACAACTGTCTATAGAGTAGGCCACTTTGTACACATTTTGGCTTTAAAGAAGCATAGAGGAGGTGTTGGTAGACAAAACAGTTTTGAATGTAGTTTTATCAACAAAGCCGGGAGGAATATATACGGCTGGAATAAAACTAAAATTGTTACTTGGGTGTAGAGCTTCCATGCACGTGTTTTATCTACCGTATTCTGCCGTTCATCGCAATTAGGCGCCTTTTGAACTTTGTACGTGTGTAGTCCCTCGCGTTTTTTACGCATCTTTTGGTTAGATTCAGTTTCTTCGCCACGTCTCGAACTGAAATGTTGGGATTCCTCTTGAAAGCTTGAACTACCCGCTTGTGATCCTTAACACTATACGGAGATCCATTTTTGCCACTTTTTTTCTTTCCGATCGATGGTCAAACGTTCGTGGTACCGATTTAAAACACGAGACACCGTAGAATGTACCATTCCCAGCTTCCTGCTGATGGCACGATGAGAAAGATCCGGATTTTCGAGGTACGTGCGCAGAATTTCATTGCGCCGCTGGTGTTCTTCCGACTCTATCTTCGCAACGATTGCACATCTGCTAATGAAACTTACACAGTGTAAACAAATACACATGGAACTATTTCCACCCAAAATTTCAATAGAAAATACCCAACGGGTAAAAAGTTGCAGCCATTTAAAAGTGGTGCAATTTGATTCCGTACAACCTTTATGTAAAGTTTGATCTTGCCATTAGGAGGAACTGTACGCCATGACAAGTCTTGCACTGGTGGTGGCTTCCTATCACATCACATCACATATATACAAAAAAAAACATGGTTGCATGAAAATAGCACAACCCCCAACCCACAGAAAAATTATGTTTCAATTTATGCTGCTGGACGACTCTGGAACCAACTCCAAGAAACATTATCAATACTGAATGCCATTTCCAAGTGCTTTTAGTGAAAATATGATTAACTACGGAACATTACTTTTCTAACAATACATTCCGTATATACAAATTGAAACATTTTTAGACTTTGAATGATATACTCTGTAAAACTGTTATTAATGTTCGTCTAATAGTAGACATCAATCATTTTAAACTTGGCATTTTTATCCATGAAGTGTAGTCCATTTAATTTTTGTGAGACTCTAGGATTCGTCTTTCGATAACGATATCAAGACTGGAGATGTTTGAGAAGCTGATCCAAAATACCAAATACTCTAGCAAAATACTGTTGATCCATCAATGAAAATATCGAGAAACTAAGGTACGACTTACTAATATTTATATTATAGAGTAACAGATGAAGATTCAGCATCGAGTTGGTTCAAAGAGTTGTGTATGATGGAATGTCAGGCTTTGGTCTATAATTTTCTGCTCGAGGGACCTTTCTTAATCAATCGCAAAGTTATTGAATAGCGTGAGAATCGCTTTAAGATTGAATTGCTGTTATGAAAAATTGACTATCACACATCTTTTACAAAACTGCCCAACACTTCACTCGCGGTTGGACTTTCATTCAAACAAGTAGGGTAGGGAACTTTTAATCAGGGGTGACTGTTTTCATCAATTATCAGGAAACAGGTCCAAAATTCATATATTTTACAAATTATTTCACTTTGTTCGATACGAACATAGACTCTATCTACCAGGTTGATGATTAGATGCATGGATCATGATTGATAACCAGTTTATTACTGTCATTGTGAAGATCTAAAAAACATCATCTAGACAACTATCAGCTTCCTACCTGCCGCTGTACCACCACATTTAGGAACAAGTAAACGTTAATATAAATCATCTTGTTTTCTCTATGAAAAAGCACCTTACTGTTGGTTTTAATCGGTTCAAAACGAGAATCGGTACTAATATTTAATTACTTTACTAGACGTCGCGTGAATTCAGCTTATCGTTTACCAAAACGAACCCTGCTGCCTCCCAATCCTGTTTTCCAACTTCCCAATAAAGCCAGTATCTACTCAACACATTCCTACCCTTATCTTACTTTTGACCTGAATTCGGGTGGAGCCGGCGCCTGTATTGCCTTAGTTTGGTATCAGGAGTTGTTACACATTGAGGATGTGTGTTATTCCCAAGCACCATCTGTTGGTTCTCTGTGTAATAACGGTATAGCAACCTCGGGTGGTCAATCGTGCTCATGCTCATAATTCCTTCTATATTATAAGCAATGAAATGTTTAATAATGTATGCGTTAATATATCTAAATATTTCGGCTATATTCGTTTGACCCATTGTCAAATTATAATATTTCATAAAATCCAAACCCAACATTCAAAGGGCGGAGCGAAAATTCATGTTTTCAAAATAGGAAATCTTGATTTTCATAAAAATTCGTAATTTTGTGAATGAAAACCCGGTTTGTTTCATCAATCTTACGTGTTACGAAAAATCTGTGTTCACGAATGGATTCAGGGAGGTCCATTCCATAAAATCCAAGTCCAACTTGCAAAGGGCAGAGCCAATATTCTGGTTGTTGATGAGGTAGATCATATTAGTACGGAAATACGTGTTTTTGTGAATTTTAATCACATTTTTCTATAAAACTGGACGTGTTTCACCATTTCTGAGCTCATATTTGAATTCTGCGTGGCGAAATCTATAAAATTCAACATATATACTTGAAGGGAGTGAAACACTGCCGACTAGTGTTATCAATCATAGAGAACAAGTCTTTTCGTTAACCTGTGCTTAATTATTATTGCTAATATTGTTCAACGATGAATAAACGAAACATGTAAGGCATCTAAATTATCAACAGAATTTGCGAAGACGTAAATTTAAGATACACAATAAAAATACTGAAAAGCTTCAGAAAATAAGCTTAAATAATTTTCAAATCGCAAAATACTTGTTTGACAATTTGGTATTCAAAATTTGTTATAACCGGGTCAAATTCACAGAGCATTCACACTTTTTGCTCCAAATAGTTCTCAATGAAATTCCATCTTTCTTCTTACTTCTTTGGATTATAAAAGAATATCAAAACTACAAATGGTCAAGTTTGTGAGCTGTATGTTCAGTCTGTACAGCTTGAAGACGGCGTTAATATCTTCGAACATCGAATAAAGAATTTTGTTCATACTAAAGTATATTCCAGCATAGAAAATCGAATTGGTCAAGCTGAACTTAATATATTCCTTCCTTTAATTTGAACTTAAACTTCGAAAAGGAACATCAGATTGACCGGAATTGAATTCATTTTCTTCATTAGAGCTGCACACTTGACATTGAAAGAGCAGCGCCAAAGCAGGAACCTCAGCTTTAATATTGAACTTCCTTTCTTATAATTTTACCAACAAAACTACACAACACGCTTGAAGGATATCGATCCACCGAAAACGGCACGGCGTAATCGTTCTATGTACGTAATAGTGTTGGTCGACGTCCACGACGACGATGATGGCGGCGGACGGTGTCCTTTCATGTGGTGGTTTGATGGTCAGCATCAGGCAACGGAGGTAGGAAGGTACGGGCGCGTGGTCAGTCAAGTGCGATGAGCGGTTTCGGTGAAAACCACCCCCTGACTTGCCAGACTTGCATGGGTAGAGTAGTAGTAGTAGCAGTAGTAGTAGTCGTCGTAGTACTACAACGAAGAAGACGGGATGTGATGCACGGGGGCACGGCATAAACGAATGAAACCAAGGAAAAAAAACGGGAATTAACGAATGTGCGAGACTTGGGCGTAGATGAGCTGATGGGAAGGGAAATCATCTGTTTCTGTTTGAGACATCTCGAAGTAGGAGACTGATAAGACCAGGAGAAAGGAATTAGTCGGTCTCTTTCTGAACATTTTCCTTGGGCGCTTGCCATAGGCATGTGTGCAATGACGTGATGTCGTGCCCTTGAATGTCGTGAGTACGCGATTAGATGATTAATGAATTATCTGTATTGGTATATGTCCTATCAATTGTTATCTAATAATACACCCGTTTGCGTGTTCCGTAGAAACTTTACGTACATGAATGTTGGGATGGGTTCACATCATTTCCTTTAATTTGTCTATCTTACTCGTCACAACATTGCCTCATTGAATTTTCTTCTCTTCTCTTCTCTATCGCAGGAAAAATTTGGTTGAGTAACGAAGCGCAATGGCATCACCCCGTATCGTTACCAACAGGTCCGCTAGGTCAACAATCACAGCCCTTGCTGCCTCCCACCATGGTTCCAGGTGGCTTGGGCATGACGCCATTGAATTCATCAACATCGATTTCACAGCATGCCATTCCCGGCAGCTTGCTGACCATCCGAGACATGATGCTCCAGAATCCTACTCTTGGGCTGTTGAATGAGAGCAACCTTCTGCTGAAAAGAAGCATGCTGGAGAATATGCCAACAAGTTCGTTAGGCGCATTCCCTCTTGGACCCAGTCCTCTCAGTCTGCCACCGGCCACAAGCCCGCAAATCTCAGCTCCATCGTCGTCCGGAATGACAAACCTGAGTCCGATGATGCATTCGATCAAAAGAGAGAAAGATGATTCCGAATGCGAAATGAACATCGACGAACGAAGCTCGAGGCAGAATCAAGCTACACGATCACCGCCACCTCATTTCACACATCATCCATCCCATCATTCCCATCAACATCATCAACACCATCATCATCATCATCATCATATCCAGCATCACCAGCAACGAACCAGTCATCTTCCGCTATCCATGCATCACCGTCATCGGTCATCCCCAATCTCTTCTTCCTTGTCCTCCTCATCGATGGCTGCAAGTCCATCTTCGGTAGCAGCAACAGTGTCATCCCACCATCATCAAAGACATCAAAGAGACTCCGAGGAACGTGAATTGAATTTCAATGCACTACCGCCGCCTCCTTTGCTGGTGCAATCACAGCAACCATCGCCAATCGCGACCAGTACCAGTTCTCAGCTCAAAACGGAGCAACCCGACGAACTTGAGCCACATTTAAACCATCATCATCATCATCAGCATCATCACCCATTTCACCGTCACCATCATCATCCTGATGAGCAACAACATCAGCGTAGACGTCTTTCGTCTCCACGTCGATTCGATGACGTTCATGGTGACATGAATGATGATGACGAAGATGAAGGAGGCGGTGGAGGCAAACATGACCGCAGACATGCCAATGATGAGGAACAGGGCGAGGATGATAACATGAATGGTAGCAAAGGCGTCGGTGCATCGTCGTCGTCAGCAATGGAAGCAATTGCAGCTAGCCAGGAGCTCGCATCCAACCGGGAACAGAGTCAAACTCGGCAAAAGTCATCATCACCCGGTGAGTTCATAAAAATTTAACCATATTTTCTTCATCATCGCTCGCAAGTCGATTATGAACTGGTGGCAATGATGGGGCGGCCAAAAGCAGACTATCACGAGATGGCGCTCGAATGCTTCTTCCTCTTTTGGGACGTAAATATGTGTGCATTTTTTTTTTCATCAATTTCATCGTCGGAAAGACGAATCGAGCGTCGCTGGTGACCATTTATTAAGGAAATTGAAAGGCGATATTTACGACCTGCTTGGCCTTCGGAATGGGTTATTGAAAAGTGCTAAAGCCATTAATTGATACATCAATTCCCATAGCCGCTGATAAGGAGGCTTCGGTGTTTGTATTTTGAAATTTGTTATGATTACTGGGGCTTCTTCTCGGAATTATGGGAGGCGACGGGTATCTTTATTCATGTTATTACTTTGCAATTCGACTCTAAAACAAAGAATAGCCAAATGAGTAGTTCGTTTTTGTTTGATTATTTTAAAATTGAAAACATAATATAGTCGCACTAAAACATTATGAACATTGAGAGTAATGGATGAGAAAATTAACTGATTATTTTTAATTGATGCCTACAGTGTACTTTTTCTTCATTGTATAGATTGCAAGATTTTTCAAATGTTATTATAACCCAAGTAGTCGTAACACTTAAAACACTTCTTGATCAGTTATTTAGAAACATTGTTTTTTAAGACTATTTTTTTTCAAAGATTCGTTACTCGTGTATTTTGCTCGTTATATATCCCTCTTATTTTTGACTCGTATCTGACCGAAAAAGCGCAATACATCCAGTGTTTCAAACACATTTTAGATCATACAAGAAGTTCTAAAGATGAACTGTGTCACAAGATCTAGTAGTGGCCACTAGTAGTGGGCGATTTTGATTCGAGATTTCGAAAAATCGATCATACATCATTCCGAAACTACTCAAACAGGGATGCACACTAAATCTTAAGTAAACCTTCTATTTTTACCTGTTTTACTCAACATGAATAATGCGTCCATAACTAACGGACTAATTGTACTAAAAACGAAAGACAAAAAATGTAATTGAGTATGACTATCGTCTAGTCTATTTTCCCCCTCCACAACCAGATCCGTTAACATGTTGAGATATAAACAGGGTTGTTATGAAAACGCGGATTTCGCTATTTTGCGATAAACCAAATTTTGCGATTTAGTACGAACGAGGGACATGAAATAAGTGTTAATTCCGACGCAGGCAAAAGTTTATAACTTGAAGTACTGCTTTAAGAACTTTAATTACTCTTCACCTATTTTTAATTCTATTGATTACAGTTGAAAATCTGTAATTACAGTAAATTAGGGACATATTCAGTACCATTCATTACATCTTCAGAACTTTTAAGCACGTTCAGTACAGCAATCGAATATTCGGTTCTTCCTTAGAATTTTACTACCCTCAGGTTGTCCCGTTCGACTACGGGGGTGGGACGTTTGGCATATGGATCTTTGGCCTTTGACATTGTTTGGTGATGTTTGGCCGAATTGACGTTTGGCCGAATGGATGTTTGATCGAATTGAATTTTGGCCGAAAATTATCTGTCAGCATGTATTGCTAAGAAAAGAAAATAAAAAACAAAAAAATATTCTCGAACGCATTAGGTAGCATCCCGATGTTAAGAAATATTCTAGACTTATTACAATTAGAGTTTATTAATATGTGTGTGCGCATTTGCAGTAATAAGCATTCTGATTAAGGGGACCCTCCCCTGGATTTGGGCAAAAATAAGGCAAAGTTTGTATTTTTTTTTGTGAGAGAATGAAAAGGCGTACGAACTTCTGGTTTTAACGATTAAATTCGATTATTATTCAAGATTTCAAAGAGATAAAAAATTGTGAAAATTCAAAATGGCGGCTACAAAATGGCGATTTCCGTAAGCCTCTGCGCGCAAAACATGGGGCGACAACTTCAAGCCTGCAGCCTCTTGTAGTGGACAGAAATCAAATCTAGTTATCATTTCTGAAAGATAATGAAATTTCAACTTTATCGATTCACTAAAAACCGAAATTTTTGTGTTCAAAAAGGTAAAAATTGGTATTCGACCATTTGACCATATACATAAGAAGGATGAATAGGTTTTGAAATTTTCTATGTTAAAAAGCTAGTCAAAATAGGCCATTATTTTTAATAATCTTGAAGAAATATCCAGTTCTCTCGAAAGATACCTTCTTTTGATACTTTGCGCATGAGCCTTTTATGACGATACATATTCCCGGTAAAAAAAACTCTTATGCGAGATTTTTCCCTCTTTAAAACATGAGCAATTCTTTGGAGTTTTACTGACCAATGAAAAAAAATCGGCCAAACGTCTTTATGCAAAATGTCCATTCGGCCAAACGTCCATTCGGGCAAACGTCCATTCGGCAAACGTATTTATGACGGTAATGTAAAGTTTCCAATAGTATGGAGCTCACTTGTCGGACATATTTCCTTAGCCTCGTCGATACTCATCTCAGCCACAATCTTAAGCATTGTCTTCCAGAAAAGATACCTATAGGATAGAGGCTATAGGATAAAGCAAAGCAATCATGTTATCGAGGACACTTAAAAGAATCTATATAAATAAAAGTGAATTTCTGTCTGTCTGTCTGAACCTTATAGACTCGGACACTACTGAACCGATCGGCGTGAAATTTGGTATAGAGGAGTTTTTAGGGCTAGGGAGGGTTCTTAAGATATTTAAATACCCCTCCCTTCTCTGAAAGGGGGGCTCCCTTAAAAATGAAACATATATTTCTGCATAACTCTAGAACTAATCAAGCAAAGGAAAACAAATTTGGCATTTGAGAGTTTTTAGAAGCAGGAAATGCTTCTATAGTGGTTTGAAACCTATCCTCTCTCAAGAAAGGGGGCTCTCATACAAATAAAACTGAAATTTCTGCATAACTCGAGAACCAATAAAGCAAATAGAACCAAATTTTGTCTGTCTGTCTGTCTGTCTGTCTGTCTGTCTGACCCTTATAGACTCGGAATGTTCTGAACCGATCAGCATGAAAAATTTTATGCAGGTGTTTTTGGGGCTGGGGAAGGTTCTTATGATTTTTTGAGACCTCTTCTCTCTCAAGAAGAAGGGCTCTCATACAAATGAGACACAAATTTCTGCATAACTCGAGAACAAATCAAGCAAATAGAACTAAATTTGGCATGTGGGGGGCTTTGAAGGCAATGATTGTATGGTGGTTTAAGAAGGCTCCCATACAAATGAAACACACATTTCTACCAAACATGAGAATTATTCAGGTTACTAAAACACAAAACGTGTTAATTTCTCGGGTAAGAAGCATGTTCTGATAGAAGTTTGAACCCCTGCTTAGTTAAGAAAAAAACACATTCCGAAAAACAACCATAAACGTGCCAGTTCTATTAAATTTTCATACATTTAGTTGCAAGCGTAGCAGCGCTCGCACCGGGCTAAGCTAGTAGGGTTATAAAGAGCACTAATTGAATAAAAGGGTGTCCCACATCAAATTGCTTCACGGAAAAAACGCTGTAGAAAATTACCTAGTTGGCCGATCCTTTTCTCATTGTCAGACAATCAAATATAACCCATTAGTATGCTTTTGTATGCATATTTATTTCATTCAACTTCAATACCATAACCGTACGCTCGCACCTTACGCTTAACTTCACTCATTAGGTTCTGTACAACATCGGGCTGCAGCTTTTTTTAAAGGGAAACCCACATTTAACCTCCTTGGGATGTTTCCATTCCAAGTAACAATTTCAGTTCTATTCCAGCCGTATAGCACTCCTCCCGGCTTTGTTGATGAAACTACATTCAAAGCTGTTTTGTCCACCAACACCTCCTCTATGCATCCTTAAAGCCGAAATGTGTACAAAGTGGCCCACTCTATAGACGGTTGTGAAAACAAGTTAATAAAACCTTTCTAAGACCATAAAGAATTTGAAAATGTTCTAGTGAAAGATGTTATGACCACTTGAGAACCATCATAAAACCTATTGGCCGCCATCAAAACCAGCATAGGGCTGAATGGCCACAGCTGTCAAACTTCACGGCGATATCGTGGTTGGTTTTTGTTTTTCTGTTTTGTTCGATTCTCTGCTCTTCTGATTCATTCAACAGTAAATAATGGCTGAGAAAAAAGTTCTAGTGTGGTGGGAAATTATCTTTGATAGCAAAATATATAAAACAAATTGAGTTTTTTTATAGCGTATCATGCTCCAAATCATATGCGCATTCAATTTTATGGTGAATATTGGCACGATAAGAGCTGAAAATTAATGCGCCTCGGAAATTATGTGAGTTTACAACAACAAAAATAAAATTGAAAGAAATATACTCCGTAAATTAATCATGAAACTCCTGAAAATTGATGGAATTCAATAAGGTTATCTAAACGTATACCGAAGTTTGTCTCAGATCTACAGTTCAATTGTATTACATTTTTTATTTCCACATTTCAATTATTTCATATATTTTAATATGGCGATTGCAAGAAATCACAGTTTTGCCAAAAAGCCAATTTATCTTAGCATTGGCTACTATAAAACTATCTGGTCGCGTGGTAGCTTTTCTGAATGCCAATTAGCCATTTTTTTCAACTGACCATAATAAGGTAATACGAATGAGTCCTACAACGGCATTTCAAATCAGCATTTTATGAGTTTATAAAGTCAAAATAAAACCTTTGATAGGAGTAAAAGGAATTTTAGAAGTCAAGGTTTTAATATCGTTGTAAAGAAGCTGTGTAGGTTCTTATAAACCTGACTAAAATTTGAAACCTATTGGCATCTCTTGCTGCCATAATAAAACCGAATTGATTTCTAGTGGCTTTCATAAAACTTTAATACAACTAAATAAAGCTGGATGGTTTTGGCAATGTTACTTGGGATAGGGCCTGTTTTATAATAGCCTGGTATTTCTCGATGGGCCTTAGTTCCGGTGCGTTGGGGGGGCTCATGCCCTTGGGTACGAAAGTGACCCCGTTGGCTTGGTACCTCTCCTCAAATATACCACAGCTGTTGAAGGACGTACTATAAACATATTGAATTTGACTGAAATTTCCAGGTAGTCTTGAAAAAAAGCATAGTCGGTTAAAATGGTAGTTTTTACTGCAAAATTTTGTTCAGCTTAATATCACGACTCACCTTTGACTGCACGATTCCAAGTTGTTTTCCGATGTTCCGATGAGAGAGCTGAGGATTTTCCAGGTGCTTGCGCAAAATCAATTCGTGACGTAGCTTTTCGGGTGAAGTCATTTTTCCCAATTTTCGAAAAAGCTGACGGCGATAAAAATACAGCAACAAAAACACTCTTAACTATTTTTACCCAAATTTTCAAGAGAAAATACATAATGGGTAATTTTCTACAGCGTTTTTCCATGATGCAATTTGATGTGGGATACCGTAAAATACATTCACATAAGCTACATGCATTCACCTGTATTTAACAGTATACCCTGAATGGCACATCCGGACAAGCTCGTATCCTTTTTCGCATTTCAATCGACTCGGACCACTCTATAACCTTTTTAACGTGCATACATTCACGCATGAGATTTGAGGATTTGACTGTATCTCAACACTTGGTAAAATGTAATCTATCCTGGTTGATGTTATTTTTCAGTGCAAAAAGATCGAATATATCTTCCATATCGCCCAATGCTAACACACAATAAAAAAATACAAAGGCCGATGTAATATTATGTTACAAATGTAATCACTAGGGAACGAGTCAGACTGGTCAAATGAACCAATAATTAAATATTATTTATAAACGACCATCTGGTCTTACAGTTACCACTCCGGTTAAACTGAAGAAACTGACAAGAAAAGATTTAAATTTTAAGAAAACCAACATGAATTTTAACTTAATCAACTCCACATAACTCAGTTATTATGTTCAGAGTTAAAATTATTTTATAATGTTCAATCTATTTTCATGCACATAAAAAGAGCATGCACATTACTTCAAAACCACATGAGGTTTCAAATTTACACAACTTGGACATTGCATCTTGTAATAATTGCTCAATTGAATTTTATATTAACTGCTTCAGATGACTGAATGGTTGATTTTTACATTCAAGTTTATTATTTCACGTTGGACAAAAAACGACAAAAGATGAGTGAGAACTTATTTGCTTATTAGGATCCATCCAATCCAAATGTGCAACATCAAGTGAGAGGTGGAATCGCGATAAATAAAAATGTCAAGTTTTATTTCAATATAATTCATCCCTTCAAACGCTTTCAAGGGGCTGCGGGCCATCAAACTACTCGTTCAACATTGGAAGAGACAAATCGAATTCATTATTAGGAACTGATTAGTTTCATTAAACATGGCATTACATTTTCTTTCACCTTCTGTTTATACGTTGAAAACAATGGAGAAACTTTGAAACTGTCAATATATCTAAGAAGAGTAAATTTGTGTTGCCGGGGAAGTCCAGATAATCACCAGTTACTCGCGGGTAATAGCACAATTAATTTCTAGACGACCATTAAATCAGCTTCACGCGAAACGATAGTTGTTATTACTTAAACTTCCTTTAACCACGTTATCAGGCGTAAACACCAGACTTAAGCTTAAGAAACAAATTAATGTCCTCTTTTGTCTTCCGTTATGGATGGCAAATGACAGCTAAGCAAGAACAGCAGCACAGTAAAGACTGGACTCGGAAAAAATGAGACACACAAAAATGATCACCAAAAATTCATTTTAAATCGGATACTTCTCAAATTTTCAGGGATTGAATAAATATATATTAGCTATGTTTTGGCATAAATTATTTATTGAACTTCTTCCCCCAAGCTGAATGCTCGAACATTTCTCTTAACACTGCTCATGAGATCTTGGGCGAGGCTTTGTCCATCTTCCTTACACAATTTCTCCCAGTTTTTCGTCAAAGCTTCATCGGTTTTGAATGTTTTTCCGCTTTTCTTCAACTTCTTCTTCATTATCGCCCAAAACTTTTCGATCGGACGAAGTTCTGGTGTATTCGCCCTTCGCTTCGTACCAATCCATTACAGGCTTGGCGTAATGGCATGAAGCGAGATCCGGCCAGAACAGCGTGGGACCACGGTGAGATTAGCATTAGCATTGACGTTTGCACACCTCGTGGATGGAGCTACGATGAGGAATAATTCGTTGAAGACATTGCATGCCACCATGAAACGAGACCAGTTACTGATACGTTTTTTCACACAATAATCTCCACGAAGACACTCCTCGATCGCTCACCTGGCCACGTCCATGCAACCGTTGGTGATAGGAAGGATTTGGTATCAACCTTAAGAAGACACGGGGAACCCACGTAGCCTTCAGTAGATATCAAAGGAAAATGGAAATGAATAGTCGGAGAGAATAGTTGAACAGAATGCCCTGTTTGGTGTTCAGAACAAAAATTTATTCAAAAAAGGTCGTTGGGAGCATCTAGTCTAAGAAGGTTAAGTGATGCTCCATTTCTCTTCAAACGGTTGGGACTTTAGCATTAACTATAGTCCTAGCTCCCTATGGCTTATGGTTATAGCGCCATTACTCGCTCTCTGAAAAGAGAAGAATGTCTGAAAATATAAGAACGGGTAGTGAAAGAGAACTTGTCAGAATGAAGCCAAAAAAAAATAAATGCTGTCAAACCCAAAATCACGTCTGAATTCTTCAATTACAACAGCTTCTTGGATAATATTTGGTTATCTAAATCCTAAACCGTAATGCATTGATAATTAGCCACAAGACTGAATACTGGGATTTGAAAGCCTTAAATTTACTTGATCTTCGTCTTTTGTGTAATAATAACATCCGACATATTTTTAACGCAGTCGGTTCCACGCGTCACGACAGGTGACAAGTTCAAATTCGCTCTCTTCCATGAAAGATTATAACATGATTACTTTTAGCTATGCTCGAAAATTGATGGTGTAGGAATACGTTTTTTGTCAGTGATACACGGCTACACAGCGTTAAGCACATAGTTCATTCGCGTGTAATATTATTAAATCCGAACATGGCAACAGCTAAGCATCCTCAAAATATTTTAAGACGAACGTCCGGATTGAGCATTATTTAATTTCATATGTTCTCAAAAATTTGAGTATGAAGGGACAAAATGAATCCTACAGGATAAGATTAAGCTACATTTTACTACGACAACCCATGACATTGTGGACCTTTTTTATTTATTAAATTTTATTGCCGCATTCTGATTTTTTCCGATGGTTATTAAAGCTAGATCTTTGGGATCTAAACGGGCATCAAAAAGCATTTGAATTTGCATTTACAGTAGCAGCATTTGGAAACATCATTTTATGTTGCCCAACCTATCTTTACGTCATGTCGTGTAAGTGATCATTTAAATTTTTGTGGTCATGTAAATTTAAGAACAGAGGCAAATTTCAATCAAACGGGCCGCTCCTTTTATGTGCATCCAAATAGACTTAAATTTACACGATTTTTCTAAGAGTGTAGCGTTGAGGTAGTTAGCGAGATAAGCCTATCCACTTCCACTAAACATTTCGCCAACAATGTGTCGTAGACCCACTTCTCTCTGCGCGCCACGTCTTTACAACTGTTTGAAAAAAATATGATTGTATTAACATCTATTGAAGAAAGAGGTGAAAACCCAAACAACCTTCATATACGTTCAAAGAATTGGCGAGTTTGTGGAATGGTTATATATGTTCAATATAGTTTACCTTTGATTAAAATTGAATGACTGGAAGTATTACTTACCAATATCGAGCCGGAGTTGGAAAATCACGTTCATCCTCTCATTCATTCATAAATACTTACACATATACGCACATGCACACATACATATATACATACAGCGAGCGAAGTTGACCAGATAGTAGCTCGATCCTTGCACGGCACCCGCCACCGAGATCAACCAAGGGTAGCTCTCCTCCAGCAGTTGATCCTCGGCAACAGTCATCACGGTGTCCAGAGCTCGGCACTAGTGGGCATCGCTCACGCATTCCATGAATTCTTTGTCCGTGAGTCCGATAACCTCGAACATATCGCCCAGCAACTGCGACAGTTTTTTGTTCTGCTCACAAAATTCACGGATCACGACTATTTTTCTAACGATCAGAAAACGCGACCGGCTTGGTTGACTTCCGAAACCCTACTTCATCACAGTTAACTACAAATACTTGAAGAGATGCGCAAAACATGTTTCGAATACTACTATTAGATAATACATCATTATTAGTAATAATTTTCAATCGCAGCGAAAAAACAAACGTCACGTTCGCTCACAGGCACAGCCTTAAAACATCGGCCTGCCATGACCAGCCATAAACGTCCAAGCATCCCACCCACCCAGCCAACATGGAGTTTCAATGGCTACTGCGATCGAAACGAAACGATTTGAATTCCAATCCCATACAGGCATCTGCCCATTTAAAATCGCCCTGCCATTGTTGCACAGCGCTTCCTCTTTTGCTCTAATCGAATCTGAAGGGTTGATTTGTGCCGTGATTGATTTGGAATTTAAACCCACTCCAAACCAAATCCCCTTACAAAGCTTGCAGTTCCATATGGTTTCCTCACACACCCACCCACCGATCAATGGAACTGGTTTAATCCGAGAAAGTTTACATATCCCTTAGCAGTGAAAAGGAAAAACAACAACGACATCCGGGCTGCTGTCGGGAATATAAATCACATGTAATAAACATGATGAAAGCGAAAAGCCTGCTGGCTAGTCTTTGCCGACCAGCTAGAGGGGGAAAATGTCTCAATTTTTAAGGAAATTATCCTTCATGTCCATAAACACCGGCAAAATGTAGAGCCAAGGATTTACCGAACGGCGTTTGCAAAGTCCTTCCAAGGTACCTAAAGTGGGATGATTTAGAGTGGAATAAATTGTGACGACATCTTGAAATGACATTCACTTCCATGATGGGAAAAGGGATTCCAAAATGTTAGCCTTTGGACACTGAACGCATTATAAGTTGGTTTAGTGCTTGTTGAGGTGATGTCATTGTCGATATGGGAGATGATGACAAAGTAGGCTGTTGCGTTGATAAAGGGATGATGGGAAACGTCAAAATGCCTGATTTTTTTATGACTCCTTGCTTTTAATTAATATATTTTTTCCTCGAACTGAAGATAATCAGATTTTCTCGAATAACCTTGCTCTACTTTGACGCATTTTATCGCACTTCTGTGGCCATCCCTCGGCGTCCTGCTTTTTTTTTCTATTCCCAAGCATTATAATTCCATTATCGTTTCTAATGAACGGATAAATTGATAAACTATAAACACGCTGTAAAAACACATCACCCAACACACAGAATTGACCCTTCCGTCCCGACAGTGATGGGGAGAAGAAAAGATACGGGAGGAAATGGCTCGTGCCCAGTCTTGAGGAACCCTTTAAGAACTTCCTCTTCTTGCGTCCAAACGGGGTGTGTAAACATTACCCAATATGGGCTGTTCTTTTCTCCATTTGAATCTATCACAATGAAAAAAGGCCGTATAACCTGCTACTGGTTATTTTTCCCTTTTGACTACTGAAGTGACGACAGACGTACGGAGAGTGCAAGGGTGCGACTTGTGTTTTTCGTTTCGAGGAAGAGAAGGGTTAGAGCAATTTATTACGTCAATGGTGCTACCCCCTTTGGGACTTTATAGAGATACCATATTCCCAGCCACACCGGGGAAGTGCTTAAGAGGCTTTTCATTTTTCGAAGGTTTTTTATATGACGGAATTTTCTCACCCTTGTTTGACCGTCAGAAGTCTACTTTTTGATGCCGTATAGGAATCTTGTTATGAAATGAAAACAAGCACGATTAGACTATGCGTTACACTTCTAAGGGCTGGTTAAACTATTCAGAAACTAGACCAAGGGTGCTTTAATCTCATGTGTCACTGGTGCTGACTATAATTTTCGATTCATGGATTGTTTTACCCGAAATTTCTAATGCATTTGTAGTCAAACCTGCAGGCGATTTGAAACTAACTTGAGGGAATTATTTATCAAGCATTAACATATGAAAATACCGGTAACAGTGCGGGTTTGACCATTCCTTTGGCAAAAGAACCCGCTCCTTTTTCTACGATTGGGGTTTTTTTTCTATTTTCTCCCATATCAAATGTATGGAGATTTCGAAAAATATCTCAACTAAGTTTTCAAATGTGAGCACACATGCACCACAATAGGTTTATTTAGAAGATTTGTTTACAAGCTTTCCGGAAATCTGGGTTTCATCTTGCGCAAATACGGTTCCGGGAGGCCTGAGTCCTGGAATGTCTAGAAGACCCGTTAAATTCGTAAATACATAAATCTCATACTAGATTAGAGGGTGTTTCGATCAAAATTTGGTCTACTTAAACTTGACGTATTTCCTTTCATCGTGCATTAAAAAATTTTGCACACCCCTCATTTTGAATATGTGTGCGTGTAGCATCATGCCTCTATTTTGATTTTGAGATTAGCACTTCAGTTATTAAAATGTCGTCGAAGGAAGAGAAGCAACGCATCAAAAGTTTGCACGTTGGCGAAATTGTTGAATGTGACTAAATCAACTGTTACCAACGTATTAAAAGTGTTCGGTGAACGTTTGTTGACAGCCAGGAAAGCTGGATCGGGGGGAAATCGAAAGCCGGAGGCCACGGCGCTGACCAAAATAGTTGCCCGCTGTTTCGAGCGGAACCCCAACCTCTCGGTCCAAGATGTCGTAAATAAGCTGGGAGTGGCGCCTACAACCGTGAAAAGAGCTTAAAAACGAGTTGGACTGTCGACTTACAAGGAAGTGGTGACGAAGTTTGATTGCGTGGTACAGGACGATGAAACTTACGTCAAGGCAGACTTTAAACAGCTTCCTGGACAGGAATTTTATACGGCAACCGGACGGGGAAAGGTGGCAGATATTTTCAAGCACATTAAACTGTCAAAGTTCGTGAAGAAATATCAGGTGTGACAGGCCATCTGTACCTGTGGCTTGAAGAGCAACGTTCACATTGCGATCGAAACCGTCAACCAGGAAATTTATCTGAGCGAATGCCTACAAAAACTTCTACTGCCTTTCCTGAAGTGACCCAATGGTTTCGTTCGATTTTCCATTATAGAAAAAAAAAAAAAAAAAAAGGCCATGGAGTGGTATGCTGCCAACAACGTTCAAGTGGTGCCCAAGGACAAGAACCCTCGCAACACGCCAGAGATCTTCTCAATCGAACAATATTGGACCATCGTCAAGCGGAACCTTAAGAAGACTCAAAAAGCTGTTGTGAGCTAGAAAGAGTTCAAGGCAAACTGGCGTTCTGCGGCGCATAAAGTGGACAAGGAGACTGTACAACATATGGCAGGTGTTAAACGAAAGACCCGGCAATTCGCATTCGGTAAAAAGGAAGCTCTGCTGAATATTTCTCCTGTATTCTGTATAAACTGAACTTGAAAAAGAAAAAGAATTTGATTAATTAATAAAAACTTTGATCGACTCACACACATTACAATTTAACAAAATTTTGATCGGAACTCCCTTTAGTATGAGATCACATTTGGTAAACGATAAGCTGTCTAGAACCGTTTGAACCGATTTAAACCAACAGTGAGGACACGCCACTCACAAAGGGTGCTTTTTTCATGGTGGTTTTTGGTTAGTAATGGTGGAAAGCCGATTCGGACCGATTTAAACCAGCTGTTGGATTAACTTTCAAATTAGTGAATATAGTGTTTCACTTATTCCAAGATATGGCGGTATGGCGAGTATGTCGAACAAATAATATGCATCTCAATTAATTATGATCCTCACCATCGGCCTACCACACCCGGCAACCACCACATTTCACCGGGAAGCAGTTTATTTTTTTTTTTGGGCTCACTTGATCACTTTGTTTGAGTCTGATTGTCTTTAAACTTTCAGAGAATAAGAAACAATGCTAAGTTCGTGGTTCAACATCATTACTTTAGCAAATCTCTTCATCTGATCAAAATTCTTGCACTTTTGCCTTCACACTGCTCCAAAGATCATCAACAATGCTGGGGCCAAATTGTTTTGACAGTATTAAACACTCTTTCTTAAAATCCAGATTCAATATTTCTTGATTGGACGAAGTTCTGGCATGTTCAAAGTGTTGTCTTTCTTAGTTACAATTTTTCGCACAATTCGCAATTTTTCACACTTTGAAACATAGTTGGGTTTTAAAACATAATCAGTCATCACAGATTCTTGCTATACGTTCCTCGAGCATATCGATGAATGTGTTTGTAATTTTTCAATAGAATCCAAAAACCGAGTTGGTAATGTAGGGACATAACATGATCGACCTAGAGCTATATGGAAATTTAATAATTCGAATGTTGTTCGTTTAGAAATTGACAATTTTAACCGTTTTAGGAAAGCCGGTACTCGTACTTAAAGAGCGTTCTGCTCCATCCAATTGCGCAAAATAAAACATATTCCATTCTCTTAATCTTTGATTCTTTGGGTTCAGAGCCATGGATTTAAATGTTCAGCCGTTATAAACCAAAGGGAACGTTGATGAAGAGAAGCGATCAACGAGGATAGGTCTGTGGAGGTGCTCTTGACGCACACCCCTGTTAGTATTTCTGTAGAGGCATAAATGCATCCTTTAGCATCATAGGGAAGCCGTCCAAATGAAGACTGTACATCAGCAACAATTTCCGGTGAGATCTATCTGATTATAACTAAATTTGAACAATACTGCTAAATACGTGCCATCCTCAAAACAATAAGATTTGATGATGGAAGTGTATGCACAGTACCTATATCCATTTGGTGTTTGTACTGTGTCTATGCGCTTGTTGTAAGTGAAAGTGACCTCGGAATGGACGTGAGTAACCAGGCATTCTGAAATGGGTCACTGGAACCCAACAGAGCTATCACCTTCCAACTCCCGGGCTAAAAGTGTTTGTCGAGTCGAAAACAGTTCGTTTAACTGCAAACATTTTTATTCCATAAAAACACTGCCGGACGGTGGGCGTTGGATTGTATATACACACACACAACCCTGTTGACAAATTGTATGAGAACTTTGACGCTTTGACCGATAAGGCGAAATAAAAGACTACTGTAGTTATAAGCCTTATAATCGCGTTCCTATTGTATATGCCAACCAATATCCTCAGGTCCAATCCGAATGTAAATCTGATATCTACAGTATTGGACAAAACATTTGCAACTTGTAGTGAATACTGATAATACGCATTGACATATGCATGTACTCTGAATTAAAAACGGCTTAAGTCACCACATGATTTTCGGAGTAGTCAGATGAGAACTGATAGCACACCGACAGTATTTTGTTGACAAGTACCATTTTGCTTTGGTCAAAACAATTGCAACTTATAATATGTTGTTGTTTTTCATATCAAATCTGTTTATAACTGATTTAATTGGATTCATACTATAGCGAAGGGGTTATATATTGGACATTTACGCAACCAGAAGGTAGATATTGCTTTATTTTACATAAAATAATGTTGCTTCTAATATTTTGGAATATTTTTTACGTCCAGATTCAAAATGGCCCGTGACAGTCTTGGATTGGATTTCATTCCACCGGAAAGATTTCTGTGGAGCACAAAGGCGGAAGACTACACTACGTCTAGGGACGATTCTATGATCGTACGTTGCATCAAGAAAGATCCTTTCAAATAATCTTTCAAAGTGAAAGAAGAGTTGCAGCTGTTTGCGTCAGACCACACAGTCAGAAGACGTGGCGTTGATGCCGGATTGTTTTGCAGACGCCCTTCGAAGAAATTAACACTGATATCGTTGAAAACCCAGAAGAAAAGGCTCCAGTTTGCTGAATCTCATATTGGCTGGAGTGTGCAGAAATGGTCGACTGTTCTGTTCAGCGATGAATCGAAGTTCAACAATATCGGGAGTGATGTAATTTGCCGTGTACGGAAAACGCTTGGATCCACGATATTGTCAAAAGACCGTGAAACATGGTGGAGGCAATGTGATGGTCTGGGGATGTTTTTCTGCCTACGGTCTTGGTCCGATCCATCAGATTAATGGAATTATGGATCGCTTTATGTTTAATAACATCCTTAGAGATATTATGCTACCTCATGTAGAATGGAATAAGCCATTAAGATGGGTGTTTCAACAGGACAACGACCCAAAACACATCGCCAAAGTGGTCGAAAAATGGTTCAGCGATAATAACATCACGGTTATGGAATGGTCACCACAGTTCCCTGATCTAAACCCTATCGAAAACCTTTGGGAGATCGTGGATCGAAGAATTAATCGCGTGGGGGTTAAGAGTCAGAACCAATTGTTCGAGCAAATTCAAAGGGCGTGGGCAGCAATCCCTCGGAACATTATTGACAACCTGATTGACTCCATGCCTCGACGAAGCAAGGCTGTTATTGAAAATAAGGGATTTGCCTACTAAATATTGACAGCAGAATTCAATTTGACGATTGGATGCGAAGTTGCAATTGTTTTGTCCAAAAGAAAATAAGATTAAGATTGACCACTCATAGCTCTTCAATGATCAATTTCATGGTAGTCATGTACTGGTTGCAAATGTGTTGTCCAATACTGTATCTATACCTGAAGTTATATCTGAAATCTATGTAAGGTGTGGCCCAGTTAGAATTGGAACATAGACTATTGTGCATATTTCGGATGTACATTAACAAAATAGTATTCTGTTTTTACTAAAATATTCGACTTTAAGTGAACATTAGAGTGGAACTACAAAAAAAATAATCATCTCGATTTCAAAGAAATTTGCGGACTTTTCCCGGAATACGTTTCATCAACCGGCGGCGCACATTCTTCTCATCCATTGTTTTGGCATTCTTATTCCACTTGGTTCTCAATTCATTGATGCTTTTGACGACACTGCCTTTAACCTTCAGCTTCCTCTTCATAATAGCCAAAAATTTCTCTATCGGTCTGAACTGGGGATAGTTTGGTGGGTTGAGTTCTTTCGGTATAAACTGAATCCCTTTGGTTTCATACCACTGTAGCACTGTTTTCCTGTAATGACAGCTTGCAAGATCTGGTCAAAACATGACAGGTTCATTGTGGGATCTGATGAATGGCAATTTTCGCTTTTGGAGACATTCCGTTCTGTACAGCTCTGAATTAAATGTCTTATCAGTGATGAAAACCTTGGTCTTCCTACCGCAGCTACAGATGCCTTGCCAAATCATGTATTAACGTGCAAATTTATCTGCAAAAACAAACTTGAATTTGGCAGGAACATCTTCCCGAGCCGTGACCAAGTAAATTTTTTGTCCCGATAGCTGTTTGAAATCGGCCTTTTCATAGGTTTCATCATCCATGAGGAGACCTGTCATTTGTCAACACCTGATCATACAGTTTTCTGGAACGGATTCTGGCCACATTGTTCTGCTTTTGATCCCTATTTGGTTGTCTATAGGCACGGTATGACTTGAAGCCTTCCCGGAGACGAATCCGTTGCACGGTACTGCGGGCGGCGCGAAACTTTTTGTCCAAATCACGGTCTGAGATGTTGGGGTTTGCCTTAACGTTCTTGATGACTTTGTTCCGCAGTTGACGGTTGACAATACCCGCCCGACGCTTGCTTGAGGCTTGCGACAAAGTTTCTCTTTGTACATTTTCAAAACACGCCACACGGTATTTCGAGGAAACCCCAACACTTTAGCAAGTTTTGGCCCAGACTACGAAGGGTTCCTCAAATGATTGCGCACAATTATTTTTCTTCTTTCTTCTTCCATTTTATATTTCTCTGAAACACGTTCGAACTGAACCACGAAAAAAAATTCTGATGTTGTTATTGTTAAAGGGGAACACATAAGATGTCATAGTTTACAAACCCGACCACTAGGGTCGCTGTAAGAATAAAAAATGTTTGTTCCAATACTAAATGGGCCACACCTTATACTAGTATATAAAAATGAATTCCTGTCTGTCTGTCTGACCCTTATATGTAGACTCGGAAACTACTGAAACGATCGGCGTGAAATTTGTATGCAGGTTCTTATGATAATTGGAATACCCTCCCCTCTCTGGAAGAGGGTGCTACAAATGAAACACAAATTTCTGCATAACTCGAGAACTAATCGAGCAAATGGAACCAAATTCGACATGTGGAGTTTTTTGGAGGCAGGAAATGTTTCTACTGCAGTTTGAGACCCCTCCTTTCTCTGGAAAGGGTTGCTCTGATACAAATGATACACAAATTTCTGCATAATTCGAGAATTAATCAAGCAAATGGAACCAAATTTGGCTTGTGGAGTTTTTTAAATGCAAGAAATGTTTCAATGGTGGTTCAAGACCTCTCTCCCCTATAAAAAGGGGGTTCTCATACAAATTAAACACAAATTTTGCATAAATCGAGAGCTAATCAAGCAAATTGAACCAAATTTTGAATATAGGGGGGGTGGGCGGGGCTGTTTTTTGAAGGCAAGAAATGTTGTGGGGGGGGGCCGGTGGGGGGGGCAAAAAAGGACCGAGAGAAAGGGGGGGGGGGGGGGGGGGGGGGGGCGGAGGGGGGAAACAGAAATTTCTGCATAACTCAAGAACTAATCAAGCAAATGGAATCAAATTTTGCATGTGGGAGTTTTCAGAAGCAAGAAATGTTTCTATGGTGGTTCGAGATCCCTTGCCTCTCTGAAAAAATGAAAATCTACTCTGAAAAAAAAAATCTACAAATGAAGCACAAATTTCAACCAAACATGAGAATAATCCAGGCAATATCCCAAGTAGCACCGAAAACATAAATATTTCAGTTTTATTTCTCATGTGTCATGCTGTAGATCTATAACAGTGTGACTTGACTAGTTTTTTCATGAAGGTGTTCGTTTGATGCAATTCAAGTCCAGATTCTTTTAGCCGACTAATTAATTTGTCATACATGTGTTTGAAGTTTATCAGCTAAGACATGTTTGTTTACGTCTGAAATCTTGGTTGCACATTTTGTTTCACAAATGTATCAACATGAGTCTTCCGAATTTCAAGAAACAAACATATGCGAGAAGGGCCAAACGTCAACAAAACCAGTCAGGTATGTTTTGTTTGTGCCGTATTGAACGGAAAAAGACAGTCTTTGACAGACAAATATATATATCAAATGTGTATTTATGTAACAGACTCATTTGACACTGAAACATTCAAGAACCTTAATTCAGTTATGCTAGAATGAATTATTGATTTTCTGTTGGCAATGTAGGTCGATCATCAGGATTGGTGAAATTGCTTGTATGGTAACGTCTTGATTCTGCAAAACGTCAGCGCAAACGAACAACTATTTTTTTTTTTTAATATTTAACCTTCCTTGGGTGTTAACATTTTGTGACGAATAAGGTGTTTCGGGTCATATTGACCCGGATTTCAAATTCACATTGTGGAAAATTTATATAAGCAAATTCAAAGTCTTTGTAGTCGAAATGCTTATTAGGGTCCCTATTTTCAGTTTCCGGTCAGTACTGCCCTTTTTGACCCGATTGGCCACAGGGAATCTGTGCCGGAAGAGGGTATGTTTTGCCACGATCCGTGAAGCGACGACAGATACAAATTTTCATCGGAACATGCTTTTCGACAGCTCAAAACCTCATAATCTTTCATCGATAGTTTCCTTTTAGCCTTGACCATATTGGCCATTCCGGGACAATCCGGATGCTCCAGGGGAGGAGACCAATGACAGTTGCCTTTATTTACATACGAACTAGGATTGCGTGATCTTGGATTGATCTTTACAAGATCGATCCTTTTGATGTCGATTTTCGATTTCGATTTTCGATTCGAAAAATCAGAAAGATCATCTTTTGTTTTGATCATTTCGATCTTCAAAAAATGAACCACAATTAAAAAGTTTAATTGTACATGCTAAACTGATGAACCTGATCCAAAAAGTAGAAAACAGGAGGAAGAATGGTAAATTTGGCAAAAATATCGTAGTAAAAAAAATTTAGTGTAAGGTGAGGCTGAAGGTGACAACTTTTTTTTAACCGTTTTAGTGGCTAAATTTGTGGAGTACACGCAAAAATGTAAATATACCGTGAAAATCTGAAGCCCTGGCGACAACTTCATGTTTCATGTCGTCAGCATAGGGTGCGTGGACAACTCGGCAGTGGGCCAATTCCTGTCGCCAACCGCTATTGCTCAGCAGCCGTATTGAAACCGAATGATTTGATTTTTCTTACATGACATGACTAGTGTCTATGTAAAACTATTCATGAACATAATTTGAAGTCATTTGGTTCTTTTACGGCTGAGTAATAGATTAAAAATCAGCAGCATAATAAATAGTAATGGGCTAAGATGAGAACCTTGTGACACCTAGGGCTGATTAAAATTTGATTGCTTTTCTATTCTATCTATATGTTCTATTTGTTCTCAAATCACATTGAAATATTCTAAAAAATCCCATAAATAAATAATAAATAATGCTTATAAATAAGTAAAAATAGTAAACAAAGAAATCTGTGTCAAAGCTATGTGATCCGTTTTGCTCATTCTGGACGCTCATGAACTCGATTACCGAACTGGTTACCGAAATTACCGAAATCTGGCAAATTCGGTAAATAGCACGGCATTAGAATTCATGAGTTTTCAAAATCAAAGAAAAACTGATCCAATTGACATAGCTTTCTTAGTTTATCATTTTCACTCATATATGGGCAGTGGCGTAGCGTGGTCGGGCGACGGTGCAGTTCACCCCGGTTGTTATCCAGACAGTTGAGGAATTGAATGCTTAATCACTTTGTTTTGTTGGGCTTAGCTTATTCACTTTGCCCGCTCCATGGATATATTTAACTGAATTTGTTTAATTTTGTAACCAATTTAGCAAATAATGACAACAGCACATGTTGGACATTAACAAGATAGTAAATGTGAAATTGACATGGTTTCCTTTGTCAATGACTATTGGATTGAATGAGTGACCATAGCTGCTCTGTCAATATCTTCATGCACGGTCGAAATTTAGTAACATCGACATGTTTCGGGTGAAAAACTGTATTTGTCTCCTCCTGAAGGATTCCCTCGGTTGTCCCGGAATGGTCAATATAGGCATTCGTCCATTTAATGACTAGAAGTAGATTGTTTACAAAAAGTCATGAAGTTTGAGCCGTCGAAAGGAATAAAATGATCCCACGGGCCATCTGGATTGTCCCAGAAAGGCGAATATGATCATTGATCCATTGGTCCATTTCAAGGCTGAACGTATACTACTCATGAATAATCATGAAGTTTGAGCCGTTGAAAGGCATGTTTCGGCAAAAATCTGTATCCTAAATGGTTCTTCCAGGGCATCCGGGTTGTCTCAGAATGGCTCATTTGGTCATTGATCAATTTCAAGGCTAGAAGTAGACTACTTAACAAAAATCATGAAGTTTGAAACGTCGAAAGGCATGTTTCGGCGAAAATCTATATTTCCTCCCTCCTAAACGGTTCCCCCGGGGCATCCGGATTGTCTCGGAATGGCCAATATAGTCATTGGGCCTTTTTTAGGTTAGAAGTAGACTACTCAACCAAAATAATGAAGTTTGAATCGTCGCAAGGCATGTTTCGGCGAAAATTCGTTTTTGTCCTCTCCTAAAGAGTTCTTCCAGGCATCCGGGTTGTTCCAGAATGGCCGATATGGCCATTGATCCATTTCAAGGCTAGAATAATACTACTAAACAAAAATCATGAAGTTCCAGCCGTCGAAAGGCATGTTCCGGCGAAAATTGGTATTTGTCCCCTCTTAAACGGTTCCCCGGTGCATCCGGATTGTCCCGGAATGGCCAACAGAGTCATTGGTCCATTTCAAGGCTAGAAATAGACTAAAGGGTGATACGGTCAAAATTTGGTCAAGGGAAAACGCGTGTAAACCGGTGAAATCGTTTATTTAAAAAATCAAATTAAATTTCTTTTTCAAGTTCAATTAGTATAAAATTCAGGAAAAATATTCAGTTAGGCTTCCGCTTTTCCAAATCCGAATTGCCGGGCCTTACGCTTGACCCCTGCCATCAGATTTTGTACAGCCACCTTGTCCACCTTCTTCGCCGCAGAAAGCCAGTTTGCCTTGAACTGCTGCTCGTCCTTAGCAGTTTTTTTGGTCTTCTTTAGGTTCCGCTTGACAATAGCCCAGTATTTCTCAATTGGGCGGAGCTCTGGCGTGTTGGGAGGGTTCTTGTCCTTGGGAACCACCTGCACGTTGTTGGCGGCGTACCACTCCATGGCCTTTTTACCGTAATGGCAAGATGTCAAATCCGGCCAAAACAGTACGGAACAACCGTGTTTCTTCAGGAAAGGCAGCAGACGTTTATTCAAACACTCTTTCACGTAAATTTCTTGGTTGACAGTCCCGGAAGCTATGAAAATGCTGCTTTTCAAGCCACAGGTACAGATGGCTTGCCAAACCAGATATTTCTTTGCGAACTTTGACAGTTTCGTATGCTTGAAAATATCTGCTACCTTTCCCCTTCCTTTTGCCGTATAAAACTCCTGTCCCGGAAGCTGCTTGTAGTCGGCTTTGACGTAGGTTTCGTCGTCCATTACCACGCAGTCAAACTTCGTCAGCATCGTCGTGTACAGCCTCCGGGATCGCGCTTTGGCCGTCGTATTTTGTTTATCATCGCGATTTGGAGTCACTACCTTCTTGTAAGTCGATAGTCCGGCTCGTTTTTTGGCTCGATGCACGGTTGTAGACGATACACCCAGCTTATTTGCGGCATCTCGGAGAGATAGGTTAGGGTTTCGCTTGAAACTACCGGCAACTCTCTTTGTCGTCTCAGCGGCTTCCGGTTTTCGATTTCCCCCCGATCCAGACTTCCTGGCTGTCGACAAACGTTCCCCAAACACTTTAATTACATTTGTAACGGTTGATTTGGCAACTTTTAGCGATTTTGCCAACTTTGCGTGCGAGTAGCTCGGATTTTCGCGATGCGCGAGCAAAATTTTGATACGCTGCTCTTCTTGCTTGGACGGCATTTTGACAACTGAACAGTGAATTCCAAAATCAAAATAGGAACAACATTCTCACACACACACACCTTCAAAATGAGGGGTGTTCATGTTTTTTAAATGCAAAATTGAAAGAAATACGTCAAGTTGATATTGACCAAATTTTGACCGTATCGCCCTTTATTCATGAAAAATCATGAAGTTTAAGTCGTCGAAAAGCATGTTCCGATGAAAATTTGTATCTGTTGCCGCCTCACAGACCGTGCCAAAACATGCCATCTTACGGCACAGATTCCCTGTGGCCAATCGGGTCAAAAAGGGCAGTACTCATCGGAAACTCAAAATTGGGACTCTTATGAGCATCAAAGACTTTAAAATATGCTCATACATTGTTTCCACAATGTGCGTTTGAAATCCAGGTCAATATGACCCGAAACACCTTATTCGTAACTTTTTTTTAACAGCCCTTCAGAAATGTCAAACAAATTTGGGTTCAATGCAGAAACATACCCCACCATGATTTGGGAAAAGTCAAGAAAATTCAAACGATTAGATGCTTATTTTGGAAAGTTATAGCATTTTTAAAATCCATTCCGGGTCATATTGACCCCGATACTTAAAGAAGGTTAAGTATATTCCAATCCCCCTTTTCTGAATCCACTTATATCAAACCGAATATCTGTATAAGTTCCCAATAAGGTTGGCAAATATTATGATGGTAAGGTTTAAGAGGATTCTGGCTACTCTATATCTCAAATGTCGAAATGGTCGAGTGGTAAGAACACGGATCTAGTAAGCTTGGAGTCCATAGTATGAACCTGATTCATGAAAGTCTTTTTGTTTCCGACGAAAATTTATTTAAATTATGTTTGAGAATTTTTTGTTTATGACAATTGTCAGACATAAATTATGTTTCATACACTCCACCTTCTGCGCTATTTCAATTCTATAGTAGTTCCCAAAAAGGTTTATCATCATCGGAATGACAACATACTCATTTATCTTATTTAAGCAAAAATGCATGCAATCAAACATTATGTGTTATTTGGGTTTAACTCAATATGTGTTTTTCTCAGGTAAGAAGCATGTTCTGATAAAAGTTTGAACCTCTTCTTAGTGAAGAGAAGGGGATACTTAAGCTACTCTCAGTGCTACATTATGCACAAGAAGTTAATCTAAGGTTATGCAAGAGGACAGACGTTCAATTTGACATAATGCGGCTTAGTTTGAAGATGTTTTTTTTGTCTATAAAATGCTTCTACACAGAAAGAAAAAACATGGTTGAAACAACCGATCCGAGGTGTAAATTAAAAACACAAACAAAAATAAAAACAACAAAATAAAAAAAAATAAACTCTATAATTGAAGTCAAACTTTTCCAAAGAAAATATTTTAACAAAACTTATTCAGAAAAACAAACGTAAACGCTTCAGTTCTATTAAATATTCATTAATTTAGTTGCAATCGTAGCAACACCCGCACCGGGTTCAATTACTTTTCTGAATAAAATCACTCTTTTTTATTTTTGAAGATCTGCATAAAGGCCAACTTTAACAATTAAATTGAATTAAATCGCATCGATGTACAGTGACTGACAATAAAATTAGACCAAAGCCCGATTTTCATACAGAAGGGTCATGTTTGGAGGCTTGTCTTTCACTTTCCGGTGAAGTAATTGAACTGACATTTTTGCAATGGCCTAGAAATAACCTGAATTATCATCTTTAATAAATTCATAATTTTTCATCCACCACTTCAGAAACTGCAGACACCACCTACGACAAAACAATAAGTCCTCCCTTTGATATCCATACACACTTAGATTTTTTTACAGAAATCTGTAAAAGTTTACCGAATTCTCAACAGCTGAACGTTCGGTAATCCGATTTAACGGATTTCGGTGAAATTTTACAGATATCTGTAAAAAAATTACCGGATTTCGGTAAAATTTTACCGAAATCCGTTAAATTGGATTACCGAACGTTCAGCTGTTGAGAATTCGGTAAGCTTTTACAGATTTCTGTAAAAAAATCCAAGTGTGTAGTTTAGGCCATGTTGATGAGTGTGAATTACAATCTAAGATAGTATTAAAAGACCCGGTCAATAATCAAAATCAGACCGAAAGAGATATGGAGAAAAAGGGTTTGTTTTGGTGGGGAGAAGGGGGAAAAAGGAATAGAGGGGAAGGAGGAGAAATGGGGAAAGAAAGGACCCCTTGAATGTAAAAAGGTGGTGTATATAGAAAGCTCTCAATCCATAACTTTCGAAGTGCATCTAGAACACTAAAATAAGATTTAAAAATATCTTTACAAAATCGTTAAATTCCTAGATAAAGCATGATTCTATCGAATGTAGCAAAAACAAAATAGGCAAAAACAATGAATGTAAACGTATTACGACTAGACCCATTTGTTTCTAACTTGATAGAACTACATACTAATGGATGTCTATATAACTACCCGATCGATATTTTAAATCATTATTCGAAAAATGGAAACATTAACTTGAAACACGAACATTCCGAAAGATACCTCGTGTGATTCCATTTCACAATCATTAAAACGAACTATACTTATATTCTTAAAGATTCGGATCGACTGATTGCATCGTTAAACCATTCAAACTTCAATGACGCTGCAATAATGAAACTTAAAAAACACGATTTCCTACTTTTTCCACTTCGCGAACTCAGTTTCAAATACACTTTTAATTCTAGATACCAAGCAGCTCTGAGAACACGATAACTTTCAAATGTCGCAACATTGTTCAACGCCAACATACGTTTCTAAGTTTGCTTTTGTCCTGCAAACAAACCCGCATGCATTTTTCATCTTTGATCTGCGGTACATGCTCCCACTTCTCATATGCCACTCCTCCTTGCTATCTACCCATAAAATTCTCACCCTTCTTCATTAGCGCAATGGAAATAAAATTCTATCAACTGGTAGCTCGATTGATCGTGAAAGTGGCACTGTAAAAAGGAAACGTACCTCTGGAAAATTGGACGAGTTTCAATCGAAATAAATCCAAAACACACTCGACACCAACAAGGACACACAATCGAGCAGGGGTCATTCGCTTCCTCGCTTATCTGTTGGTGAAAAGTGCTTGGAATGGAATAAAATCGAATCACATCATCATCATCATCATCATACCAAACCCGCAACACACAAAGAAGGATCAAACGAGCATAGAGAAAGAAAAAGTGTGATTTAGGCGATAAAAAGCAAACAGCTCCCTTTCATCTTTATGACCCACGCATCGCATCGCATCGCATCGCAACGCCACGCCAGCAAAAGTCCAAGCAGAAAAGATTGAAAGTAGCTCAGGATCTGCATTTGGCGCCCTTCTTGGATGACGAAAAAAAAGTAAATAGTTAGGTGCATGCGTAAATTTTACGATCCACACTCGAGAAGGGGGCGCTATTTGGGGTGGGAGGGTCATCGAACAGTCCTTTGTCCCGATTATGCAGCCAGTCCAGCAAACAAAAGCCATGCGTTGTAACGTCCTAACAAGTTTCTGATCCTAGCCTAGCCGTTCCGTTGCAAACAAACAAACAAACAAACAATGCACGAATGGTCTAACAACACTTGTTCTCTTTCTTCCTCCTGCTCCTATTATTTTCTATGTGCCACTGACTGGTGGGGGGTGGGGTACTGTTGCGCCACCAAAATGAATAGCAGAGCCGACGCGCTCTCTCGAGAAAGAAAAATGGAGTGGCATTATCAAGCTGAAATGATCATAAATCTCCCCATTGATGGTGAGTTAATTTATTAGAAAATTATTTGATTAAAGTAAATGTTTTGCTACTGCCCGTTGGGTAGCGTTCGGCCGGTCGGAGAGGATGTTGCTGGTGTTCGATGTTTTCACTTGCTGTGATGCGATGAACAGACTCATCATGCCAATAATCGGTTGGCTGGCGGCGCACACACGGTTTGTTAAGTGGCCGAAAATTTTATTACTAATGTGATCGTTTTCGATAACATAAACAATTTGAAAGAGTAGTTTTCTTTGTGTTTTGTCATGTGCATCAGAAGCGGGTAGTGCGTTTTTAACAATTAGCTCCATCACGATGATAGAAAATAGTAGAAGAAGGCCCAATAGGTCCAATCCATAAGTGTAATCGTAAACTTTCGAAAATATTCAAATGGGGACAAATATATTGAACTATTCAGTAACATATGGGTTGTTGGCTCCCCGGTTGATACCGACTTTGAACCCTTAATTTGAAACCGGATAAAGGAGCATTTTCTCAAATTACTGGGAAATTGAAAACAATTTCAATCTTTGAAATGAGTAAAACCATTCATTATCTCGAGAAAAAAAATGAAAATACATCATGAACAATGGCAATGTGCAATGTGCAGCTAGTTTTCGGCAACTTAAGCATTTTTTTCCGTTTACAAGAGAACTAAAGCAAGATTCATGAATTGAAGAATCGTTTTCTTATCTATCCGTGTTGAACTATAAATCTGAAAACTGAAAACGTGGTTCTTGAAGGGAGCCTCAAAATTTACGAAATATATTTATAAGGCGTACAGGGTGGCAACAGTTCTTTGTCAGTAAAATAAATGTTTTATAAAACCATAGCTTGGGGGGGAAGGGGGCGACCCCGGCGTAGTGGTACATCCATACCTCTCACGCCAAAGTCACGGTTCGATCTCACCCGGACAAGTTACGAAAATACCCAAAAGAGGTATTTGAGTGACTACAACGGGAGATGAACCAGCCCGAGGCTGAAAATCTCGATAATCCAGACAAAAAAAAAAAAAAAAAAAAAACCATAGCTTAAAATTAACACACACTTTATTTCCTTTAAACAAAATTTTAATGTTAAAAACCCGAATTAATCCACCGATGGTAAGACTGAACCCTTCTTACACTTCACCACAATTGCGAACTCAAATGTGGTCAATATGGTACTGGATACATATTTTCATCAGGAATTCCAAGAAGAACCAAAAATGTTCTATATGTCATACATTGAGTTTATAAAATGAACTATTTGTCAATCCTAAACGTATTGTTGATCGATGTGATTAAAACATTGCCATTAATAGTCTTTAACGACCTGTTGTTAGTTATATAACAGGGGAAATTACATAAATATTAGAAATTTCCATACAATGAATTATTAGACAATCCTAAGCGTCAATTTTGATTATCGATATGGATTCAAAAAGCTTAATAAGTAAGGTTTGGATCCGAAATAATCCGGACACCTTGAAACATGAATAAAACATACATTTCGCATTATATTTCCGTCGTAGTTGTTTATTTCAGATTCATGGGATGTGTTTTAACAATTCCTGAAGACAAAACATAGTAATTCGGTATTTGCATAAAATTTTCGAACTTTGCGCTTAACTCCGTCCATAAAGGGTTTGTACAGACTCTTCAGAAATCGTAGAAGCCGTCTTTGTCCAAATTTGCTGGAAGTTTTTGATGTCTTTGATTCCTTGTTGTTATCCGTCGTCACCAATGATCCGAGGTACCTAAAGTCATCTACCTCGAACTCATCTCCGTTCTGCCTGTACAAGCACTTTCGCGGTCCTCTTGCCAGCAGATACTTAGTCTTTGGTGTATTCACCTTTATGTCAACCTTTTTGCTTCACGTTCCAGGCTAGTGTACTGCTTAGTAGCAGCCTGAAACGCTCTTCCGACAATGTCCACGTCGTCAGCAAAGCAAACGAATTGACTGGATTTATCGAAAATCGTGTCCCGCACCTTACCATATGCGTGAGAGTGTTTGCACCATTGAGCAATGTCAAAATTTATAAAATTCTCAAAAATTTCGGATTCGGTTATTTTTTTTATTCAAAAGGGGAATGTTTGTGAGAGTCTTAAACTATGTTTATCATCAATCGTGTTTTCGCTTGCTGCAATTACGGCCTCCACACGCTTCCGGAACGCATGGCAGGTCCAAATAGTGTAGCCTGGATCAATTTCTCTCCAAGTACGGGTCAATGTTTGTCACGCCATACTGAGTAATCTACCGGATTATGATCGGGGCTGGCTGGCGGCCACATATCCTTCGTCCAGAACCGCAGATGTTTCTGCAACCACTTCCGAGGTTCGAGGAGTGGCACGGAGCCCCATCTTGTTGAAATACAACATTTGACTTCGGACGGTACTGCTCTTTGACCCACGGAAGAAAATAGCTACTTAAAATCCCGATGTAGGCCTCCGTGTTTACTTTGTCGTCTTCGGAAATGAACACCGGGTCATTTTTTTTGCCATGGGAAACCACCAATCCAAACACCATAACGCTAGCAGTAAGTTGGCCAGATACACGTTTTTATGCTCGTCGGCCACGTCTTTTACCGGGAGAGAACTAATATAGCGGTCGAATCTGGAATTTAATACGGGATCGACGGTAAACATGCTCTCGTCGGTGACCAGGAACGGATTTGGCCAGGATACGGTTGGTAATAATGTGAGTTCTTTTTTTTGTGCCCTCGACTTCGCCCCGCAATCTTCCTTTACGATCTTCCTGCCGTAAAGTCGCTGATCTCGTGTTCCTTCACCATTTTCCTCCTTGAACGCACTGGATTCGCCCGAATCTTCCTTTTGATGGCAGCGATAACCCTCGGAATCCTAACTTACCTTGGGCGACCTGTGGCCACCTTCGCGGATAGTTTTCCTTTCTTTCTTCGGTCTAAGACCCTTTCACGGTCCACCGAGACACTCCCACGGCGATTGCAATGTCTTTTTGCGAAATTTGCACGTGGGTCAAATCACGAATACGCTGCCACTTTGGCCTGGGGCCACTTTCAAACTAAGGAAATCGGCTTTTTTTACCCGCAGCTTACTATGATTTGAATTTTGGGTTACGGGGAAAAAAAAAAAACACAAGCAATATAGTATAGTCACTAGATTCATAGTCTGGCGGAGACAAAAACGGGAACTGTCACTTGGCGGAGCCAATCGAACATTACTCGAGTAATTAATTATAAGGGCCGGAAAGCCATTTGTAAACAATGATTTTAAACGTTGATTTCTCTCGTATCATTAGAATTTTTCGATGTTCAGATACACTATATGGTAGAACAAACATTCTTCCACCAGATGCTGCTTCCAATATGTTGGAGTGTTCTGAGTTTTGAGAGAAATCGGAATTGAAAGTCATTGTTTACAAATGGCTTTCCGGCCCTTATCATAAATTACACGTGTAATGTTCGATTGGCTCCGCCAAGTGACAATCAAAATTGGCTCCCGTTTTTGTCTCCGCCAGACTATGAATCTAGTGACTATAATTATGAGCACAGGTGAAACGGGAACTTTATTTGTACGATGGTGGAAACATCACGCATACGGTAAAGCCCGCATGTTGCATAACACCCTCTCGCGCAATGTTGAAAAGAAGGCAGGAAAAAACCTCGCCCCGGCGGGGTTCTTTGCGGGTTGTGAAAAACTATAAAAACAACGGGGTGGGGGGGCGGGGGCACAAAAAAACGTGGAAAATGGGAAGGGGGTGTGGTTCCCATCCATGCCGCGGGGGCCCTTTCCACTCTTTTCTGCGCGAACATGGGGGGTGGAGGTTATACAAAAAGTTGGGGGGGGGGGTGGGGGGGGTGTCATATCAAAAAAAAGGGGGGGGGGGGGGGTCAATTGTGCTCGCTCGGCGGGGGGGGGCAGACTCACAACTCGGTTTGCAATGGGGGGTGGGGGCCAGGGAGGCAATCATTTTCCTTTATGCAAATATACGCGCTGTGGCTACGGAGGCGTGTGTGTCTCTCTATTCATTGAAAAGAATGAAATAAAGCACAACCATTGTTTTCGTGTGGGCAGATTTCCCGGACACAAATTTGTGTGATATCAAAGCTGAATGATAACAAAATTAGCAACTTGGACCAGTTCAGGAAAATCACCCTCAAAATCTGAGGGCAAAATCCCCATGAAGCCCGTGCGTGCTTGTGACGCGTTCGCAAAACGATTGAAGTTGGTGAAGAAATTCAAAGAGGGGGTCATTCCTAGGGTCATTTCCTGATTATCTATGCAGAATTCTAAGGAGCTAATTCCAAACCTGGGTTCTAGTATGCGATCCAGAAATGGGACAGAGGTCTTTTAGGATCACGGTGAGAGTCCCACAAGGTTCAATCCTTGGCCCGGCGCTCTGGAACGGGATGTACAACAGGGTGCTGACGCTAAAGCTGCCGATTGGAGTCGAGATCGTTGGCTTAGCGGACGACGTTGTCCGGAAATGTTGTCGATCAGAAAGATTGAACACGATTGAAAGCACCACAAAACGGAACTGCTATTGGTGAGCAAATGTAAAGGGGTGCAGTGCGCTGAAATCATCGTTGAAGGACATGGTATAGCTTCGAAACGCGTGCTGAAGTACCTGGGAGTCATAAACGTCGACCGGCTGTGCTTCAATAGCCACATCGACTATGCCTGTGAGCAGACGGCGAAGGCTAACTACGTGGTAGCTAGAGGGTCAAAATGACTATTAACAGGCCTGATCGCCATAACCCTAGCGGAGCACATTGACTGCCACAAGCGGAAGGCAATCAAAAGAGTTCGGAGTTTCGTGGGAGCGGTGTTAGTAACGAAGTGGCAGCATAAGTGGAACACGGCGGAGAACGACAGGTGGACACACAGGCTAGTACCGGTTCTGTCGTCCTGGGTAAACCGAAAACATGGTGAGGTTAACTCACCCTTGACAGGAAGTATCTGCACAGATTCGGACACGCAGTGTCCCCTCCTTTTCCGGAATTCGCAGACGACGAAGAGACAGCGGAACGCGTGGTTTTTGACTTCCCACGGATTGGCTCAATGCGACGTTCGATGGGTATCATCAGCGAGGCAGCCACCAGCACAGATAACGTCGTCCACAGAATGTGTCACGATGAAAATACGTGGAGCGTGATTAACGGAGCCATTGCGCAAATTATGTTGGCTCTGTAGTGAAAATGGTGGGAAGATCAAGCGAGTCGAAGATTGAATAATGTTCCACCTCCGGGGAAGTCTCCGTAGGTGTAGGACAGATCTGCCGCTGGAGACTGCTCAAGTCGCCTGCAGCCTGAAGATGAATTGGATCACCATAGTTCGGTTTCGAGAGAAATTACACTGGCGTGGAACTCTCCGTCGGGGTAAGGTAGATCCAGCGTCGAGAATTACTCGAGTCGTTTGAGGCATAGATAGGACATGAATTGCTGGCCGTGGTGCGATAATAGGAAGAATTCTCACTGTCGGGGAACTCTTCATCAGCGTAGGGTAGATTCACCGTTCGGGGACTACTTGAGTCGATTGTGTCAAGTGTGGGTGGTAAATGGCTAAGAAAACGTGTAAGAGCTGAGGGCCAATAGCTGCAAGTTGGCTTTAAGTTATCAGAACTACAGTGCAAATGGAGATAAGACCAGCGGTGCAGCAACGTCGGTGAATAGATCAGAAGCAAGTGTCCTATGAGGGTGGCCGTGAAGGAGAGCATGTAATGACCGTTGGCTGCTCTATATCAGATCATGTTTCGAAGGATCAATAACGCAGGGCAATTTTGCCCATCTTGATCCACAAAGCTTTTTATGAAGTAAAGGAAGCAATGGAACTGTGTACGAGCTACTGACAAATTCATTTGTCTTTAACGCTGTACCGCTTAGTGCCATGCCAGTCTAAGCAACCGTAGGGTCTTTATTCAATTATCATCAAATTTACAGTA
>JAHHFK020001546.1:0-37884 GCA_024533555.2 Aedes koreicus
TTGGACGTCTGAGCGTGGATCAACTCTTGTACGGCCACGCTTAAACTCCAAAACCCATCTGTGAACGGTTGGAAATGAAGAAGAAGATTCCTTGAATACTTTTACCATCTTTGCATGGATCTCAGTAGCCGATAAACCTTCCAAAACAAAGAATTTAATCACTGCACGACATTCGGATTTTTCCGTTGTTAAAAAATACACTGACACGTCAACTTCAAATAGCCTGTAAACGAAGAATGAATTGACAGATCGAAATGAAATTTTGGGTACGTTCTTATAATAGATGAACTGTTAAAATGGCGTAGAAATTTTAGGTTTTTTTTACTGCTTCATAGATGTCGCTTCCAAAACTTTTTGACTAACCTAGTTTTTATACACACATTGTATCATGCATAAATACCTCATTCATATTACGGACATTGTTCACATATTGCGGCAAAGTTACAGATTCTTACAGACATTGATATCCAACAGTAAGTTGAGAATATTTCTGAAACGATTTTATGTTCCATATAAAGGGTGTTTCGATCAAAATTTGGTCGACTTAAACTTGACGCATTTCCTTTCATCGTGCATTAAAAAATGTTGCACACCCCTCATTTTGAAGATGTGTGCGTGTAGCATCATGCCTCTATTTTGATTTTGAGATTAGCACTTCAGTTATCAAAATGTCATCGAAGGAAGAGAAGCAACGCATCAAAATTTTGCACGTGCATGGTGAAAATCCAAACTACTCTCACGCCAAGTTGGCGAAATTGTTGAATGTGGCTAAATCAACTGTTACCAACGTATTAAAAGTGTTCGGTGAACGTTTGTCGACAGCCAGGAAAGCTGGATCGGGGGGAAATCGAAAGCCGGAGGCCACAGCGACGACAAAAAGAGTTGCCCGCTGTTTCGAACGAAGCCCCAACCTCTCCGTCCGAGACGGCGCAAAGAAGCTGGGAGTGTCGCTTTCAACCGTGGATAGAGCTAAAAAACGAGCTGGACTGTCAACTTTTTTTTTTTTTTTATTTTTTTTTTAACTCTTTATTACGATTACGTCGGCCTATTTCCTCACATGGTGACAATCACCAACGCCAGGAAGACGACTCCACCACCTGGACCCTACCTAACGACTCATGAATATGAACCGGGACCAACGGCTTTACTTCCCTTCCGAAGCGAAGACGTGACCAGATTTTTTTCGCCTCAGAAAAAACCACCGACGTCGACTGGGATTGAACCCAGACCCTACTGGGGTGCCAAGTAGCAGTCACGCTTACCACTACACCACCGACGCCGGCATTAAGCCTGATTATATTTTTTAGCAGATTCTCTTTTTTTAGCTTCACTTTTGCTTTTGCTGAGAGAATGGTTTTGGGGGGTTTTTTTTTAAAAGAGAGAAAAAATGGAGGAGTGGTGGGAATTAAGAAAGTTGATAGGAGAAAGAGAAGGAGAGGGGGATGGTTGAAAAAAAAAAAGAAAAAAAGGTTTAGTGTGAAATAGGAAAAGGATGAAAGTAATAAATTTGAAATAAAATTAAGGGGGATTAAAGGAATAGAAATAGATTTAGAAGAATTAGGTGGAAAAATATAAGATAAGGTGGATCATATTTACCCAGTTTAACTTCTTTCAGCTTCGCATTGCTGAATTTTGCTTCTTTTCTTTCCCTCCTTTTCGTCTTGCTTTTTTTTCGTTTCGCTTTTTCCGTCTTGCAAGTACACTTTCATCAGTTTCCCATTTTTAAGATTAGCTTGTTTCAGTTTTGCATTTCCAAGGTTCACTAAAACGTGAAAAAGGTTCTTAACGCCGATTTTTCAGGCTCGCTTATTTCAGTATAACTTGTTTTTGGCGTTATATTATTTTTAGCTTCACTTTTTTAACTGACCATTTTTCCTTTTTTTTTTTTTTAGATTCATTTATTCTCAGCTTTGTTTTTTTCAGCTTCCGTTTGCCGCTTCTTTTTGTTTAACTTTGTTTTTTTTTTCGTATCGATTCTATCAGATTCGCTTGTATGTAGCCTCACTTTTTTGCTTTTACTTTTCCAGCTTCGTTGTTTTTGCCTCTTGTTCTTCAGTTCCACTTTTTTCAGCTTAATATTTTCCACCTTTGCTACTTCTTGATCACATTTTTGTCAGTTTCACGTTGTTTGGCTTCGTTTGTTCCAGTAACACATTTTTCCGAACCGTTTGCAATTTTACTTTTTCCAGATGCGATTTTTCAGTTTCACTTTCCAAGATTTTTACAGTTCCACTTTTTAAGTTTTTTTTCACAGTTCACTTCTTTAAGCTTTGTTTTTTTTTCAAGTTTCTCTTATATAATTTCTCTCATTTCAGCCTACCTTTCATCTGTTATTGTTGTAGTTGTTGTTGTGCCTTTCAATCTGAGGCTGGTCCGAACCCATCAACACCACGGGCCGGGATCACCGGTTTGACTTTTCTGACGCGACGTGATCAGAGATTTTTCGTTTCAGAAAATCCCAACGGCACTGATTGGAATTTATACTAGACCAACAGGGATGAGAGAGAATTCGGGCAAGTTTTTGTAAATATTTTGTCACATCATATTTTTTGTGATTGTGAAATTTGTTATAAAATTCAAAATGTCAACTATTTAGTCTTTTGAGATAGACCTTTGCATTGTTGTACAAAATTGTAGAGTTACTAAAAATAAACAGATTCCTAGATTGCGACGGGCATCATTTAAAGACTTTTTCCACAAAGGTCTGGTCGTTTTGAAGTCTTCGAAGGTATTTCTTGTTTTTTTTGTATTGGAAAACTTCAGTATCTAATTTTTAGAAGTCAGTGGGTTGCCTCTGAAGATTTATTTATTTAAAAGTAAGTTTTCTCATATGAAGTTAAACCCTCGGGCGCAAAAATATAGCTTCACCGGTCGGAGTGAGATTTTACATGGTTTTCGAAGGATTGCGCACTTCGCTTCACCTCATCCACGCCACTTTTTTCAACTTCCGCTCTTTCGCTTTGCTTCTCATTTTATTCACTTTTAAAACACTTCAAGTTCTCGTATGACAACATGTTCATTGTCATTATTATTTCACCTGGCTCTCTGGCAGGCTGATCGGATCAATAACGTGTTTTCTACTAGCGATGTTGAATTTTCTGCAGTGCGGGATGAACCCGTCAGTAACCTCAAATCAGTGAAACTTTTGATTCCTTGCATACCACTTTTTGCTTCCTGCTTTGAATTCCTTCAAGGCCCATCCATCATTCTGTAGCTATGGATTGGTTAGTTGCGTGAAAACGTTCGTCTGATACTTGTTGTTCGAATTTCGGTATCGGTGATTCGATTGTATTTCTCTGGGGTTTTGGAACGCGTTGGAGAGAAGCTTCTTCCATGCTCGATCGGATTTGTTCAACATGTGACCACTTTCAGTGGCCCAATTAGGTAGTAAAAAAATAAGTTTGAACACCCACATATTTTCATGATTTCCCAAGGTCGTTGGCAATGCTAGCTATGTCTGCGTGATGATTTTTTTCCTCGCCACATCACATGAAGTATGGTATCATTTCATCTTAATGAAACAGCTTTTATCTGACCATTTTGTTACCTTCTGCATCATGTTTATTTTTATTTTCACATACTTTCTAGTTTTTCGTCTCCTGTGGGAATGAGGGATTCATTATCGTTGAAAAGTGGTTCCTTTGAACTAAGCAGGAATCTTCTTTTTTATTATTTTTCAAAAACAAATAATGTGTCTCTTGGTTCCTCCCTGCAGAATGTGTCTGAAAAAGTTTCGTGAATGGGCGAGTTTAGGACGACGATAAGCAGACAGGGCCGCGGTGATTTTATGGAACAAGACAGTAATTTGTAATGCGGTCGGTAAACGAATGAACATTGCCGCTGCTGGGTTCAAGAACATTCATTGAATCGATTTTTTTTTGGAATGGAATGCTGGAATGTTTTTTTCTCATCTGGGTGATTTATCATCTCTCGCGTTGGTTGACTGAGTTCCAATTGGTCAGATTTCAAATAATTAGTTATAAATTAGTTTCTATTCATTATTAAAGGTCGTTCAACTAGCAATAATCGCACCTCGGTTGTACCTCATTGGTTACGATATCGCCACTGCGCAAAGTTTATTAAAGGTCGTTACATGTAGTCAACTTTATAACAGTAAATGTAGAGTGGAAATAAATTAATTCGAAAATTAAAGAAATAACAGCAAACAGCAAAATGCGAAACTAGGTACTATCTACATAGTGAATCACTTTAAAAGAAATGGGTAGCACTTGTCATGCAGCAAATATGTTGCCCTATTTTTACTAAGGGTTTTATTAAACAACGATATTTTATTTTAAATCGTAATCGATGGTTGCGTCAAAATGAAACAAATGCTTTGGAACGAAGGAGAAGATTATTTTTCTGATTCTTATATTGTATTTTAATTTGCTCTCCGAAATCGAGTGCCAATCAACGATGGAATTGGATTGTCATTTATTGATGACGAGTGGAGGTCATGCAGGCAGATATGACCAGAGCTGCCCTACTTCTGCTGGGAATGATATCTAGGGTGAAAAGCGCGGTTACTACTACACACTACTGCACTGGTTCCACCAGACGAGAGGATTATGATTCCTGGTAAACAAAAGACGATAAAATGTACCTTAAATTCATGAGTCACTTTGAGAGAACCACTCGATCACTAATTGTATGAGCTCATCTCATCTTCGAATCGGATGCAAAAGCAATGGTATGGTTATACAGTGACACTAACAAAGCTCAACAGAGCAAACAAACAAAACAAACAAAACAAACAAAACAAACAAAACAAACAAAACAAACAAAACTAACAAAACTAACTAAACTAACTAAACTAACAAAACTAACAAAACTAACAAAACTAACAAAACTAACAAAACTAACAAAACTAACAAAACTAACAAAACTAACAAAACTAACAAAACTAACAAAACTAACAAAACTAACAAAACTAACAAAACTAACAAAACTAACAAAACTAACAAAACTAACTAAACTAACTAAACTAACTAAACTAACAAAACTAACAAAACTAACAAAACTAACTAAACTAACTAAACTAACAAAACTAACAAAACTAACAAAACTAACTAAACTAACTAAACTAACTAAACTAACTAAACTAACTAAACTAACTAAACTAACTAAACTAACTAAACTAACTAAACTAACTAAACTAACTAAACTAACTAAACTAACTAAACTAACTAAACTAACTAAACTAACTAAACTAACTAAACTAACTAAACTAACTAAACTAACTAAACTAACAACAATCAATAAATCTTTTACAGTAATTGAACTTATATATCATGAAATATATATACATGAAACTAAAAACAAAATGATATATGAGAGGAAAAAAACAACAAACAATTAAATAATCATCACACAAATAAATACATGAATGATTCAATTAAAACATTATGTATGTATTCATATTTAAGAGAACGATTGTGCTTGAACAAATAAATAAACTTGTTAAAAAATAATAATTAAGAGATACATGTTTATTAAATAATTTTTAAATAAATGCAAACAAGAATGACCGATAAATAAATCAATTAGATGTTTGTAGCAATAAACAAATAAATAAATCGATGAATATTTACTCGTTTCAATTTATGATATATTTAAACATATATAGAGATATTTCTCTGCAATGAATGAATTAATATGTTAGTAAAATAGTCAATGGAAACATTAATAAGTAAATATTTGAATTAAAACTGACATGCACATTATCCCGTAAAAAAATATTAAATATAAAAAAATAAATTTCCGTCGGATCCTTATAGACTCGGGAATTACTGAACCAATTGGCGTGAAAATTTGTATGCAGTGAAAGTTTCTTATGGTGGTTTGAGATCTCTCCCCCTTCTGAAAGCAAATCGAGCCAAATTTGGCATGTGGGGTTTTTGAAGGCAAGAAATGTTTCTATGGTGGTTTGAGACCGCAATTCAGGTATTTGAAGAAATGAAAAAAATAATTTAAAAAAGAATTTAAAAGAATAATTTTTGTATATTTTTTTTTAAGATGTATATATTTGAGAATGGAATTACTTCTGCAACGCAGCTACTTAAACAAAAATAAAAACTGAAGTCGCACATAAGCAAACGAAAATATTTTAACAGCACTCATTCCGAAAAACAACCATAAACGCGCCAGTTCTATTAAATTTTCATTAATTTAGTTGCAAGCGTAGCAACGCTCGCACCGGGTTCAGCTTTTACGAAATATAAAAATTTATTAGAATTAATTAATACAAAAATTTATTAATGGACACGGTGATAAATTAATAATATAACGGATTTTTATGTGTATACTTATTTCTCTACCAAACTTACCAATTTTTTATGATTTGTTTAGGGGATTATATGCATGTCATTTTTATTAAACTATTTAGTTTATTATGCTTTAATTGACTGATATATTAACATATTTATCAATAAAACATACTGAAAATGGTTAAGACAAACATTCTACCTACAATATTACAGACAAACCTTTACTAGTGAATGCATTTTGAATACAATAGTTCAATAATACAAATATAAAAATCAGAAAATGAGTTAGTATACTAGATCATAAATGAACAGATTTTTTTTTTAAATTTAAGAAGCATTCTTAAAAAAAATTGTTTCATGTTGTACTAATGAACAAAAAAATAAACAAATAAATTTAAAAACATAATTAAAAATTTGATAAAAAGTTGCATTGAGTATATAACTGATGTCTTAAGATGTGAATTATGGCAAATTGAAGAGTTTTTTCAATAAATAAATAAATGATTTATTTAAATTTCTGAACGTCGATAAATATTATACAAATAAAAAAATAAATTTTTACTTATTACAAATATTTTTTTTATTTTTACCTCAATAAAATTGTATCGCATAAATAAATGAATAAATAATTATTTGAATCAATTTCTTAATGAAAAAATTAGAGAATAAATTAATGAAAGCCATGCAACAATTACAATACATAAAAAAATAATTTTTTTATTAAAAAAAACGTTTATAAATACAAGAACTTAATTACATTCAATAAAGTTAATAATCAATAATTGAATAAAAAATAAACAGAATTGATTTCTCAGCTTTGCAATGCATTGTTAAAATTTTAAAATTCACGTATGGAAAAAATACAAAAATAATTTAAACAGAAAAATAAAAATTAAAGAATTAAATTTAAATACAAATCTATTAATAATGAAAGGACTTTATTTTCTAGTACAATTATATAAATATAAATACTTATACATAAATACATGAATGAAATCTTTAATAAACAGGTGCAACAGTAAAACATTATTCAAATTATTAATCAATAATTGAGGAATGAATTAAATTTGAGAAAAGTTTGCATACAATATATGAATAGTTTAAGAAATAATAGATTAATAGTTTAGAAATGTATGAAAATATAACACATTTTTAACAAAACCAAAACAAACAAAAAATATTCAGGAAAATAAATATGTCCTTTAATATAAGTCAAAACAAAGTCCTCATTAAATCATCAAATAAATATTTAAATGCATTGAATGCCGGGCAACATTAAAAGACAAATTGATAAATAATAAGTTTTCCAATATATTGTTTATGAAGTAATATTTATGATATGTGTAGGTATACATTTTTTTTCTCTTTAATAGACTCATAAGAATGCTTGCAAAGAAATCAATTAAAATATTCATAATTAAATCAATGAAAAATGAAAGTCATAACCACCAGTTTAAAAAAACAATTTTTTTATGTACAAAAATGAATACAGTAAATATTATTAAAACATGCGATTTAGAGATACACCTTGTTGAATGAATAACATTTTAATTTACTATAATATAACTGAAGTTCAAAAATAAATTAAATCATAACAAAGCAGATTACACACATAAAAACAACAACAATATCTACATAACTTATTAAATGTATCAAAATCTAAATAAATGCAAAATATCGTGAATGATTGAAAATATTAATAAAATTTTGACCTTCACGTCTTTTTCAAAGCAGGTGTAACCAAACTAAATTAAATTACTGTAAAAATACATTAATTTATGTGTAATATGTCTTATTTTATTTACAGGGTGGCAAAGGTTTCTTGTCAGCTAAATAAATGTTCATAAAATCACAACGAATGGATTAAAATCAATAAACACTTTATTCCCTATAAACTTACATTTTATTATTCAGAAATTACATGGCGACACTACTCCTGTGTTGTTTTCGATTGATGAGGAGTGCCAGAATCCTGTTGAAAACAGTAATTTCCATCTGTAATCAATTTCGAAGCACGAAATATCAAGTGATTCTTCAAAACACGTGAGATGTAGTAATTAGTTCCATACCATTACTATCGACATATTTTGGACCCGCTGCACAGCCAACCTGCTATGGGAACATCTGCAAGGTTGTGAGTATCTTGCAACAAAAAGATTTTTACATCGAAAAAGAGCATATCGCAATCAGCGTGCCACTGCAGCAACTCCTTGCTTCGAATCACTCGAGCCTTGTTTTGTTTTCTGTTAATTCGTGAATTCGTAGTTTTTTTTTATAAGTTGTGAGTTTCAAATCATGTTATGTGCTACAATTTTAACGTTGACACTATTTATTTTTTGTTAAGTTTCGATGTATAAAGAGCAGTGAAAAATGCTTAACCATTACTAAATCGTTAACAACGGTTACTGCCAAAATTCCATACCAAACAGTGGTAAACACAAATATGACTAACTAGCTCAACAACGACCGAACGGAGCTCCATTTATTACACCACGTACTTAATTTGGAAGAACCTGCTAACGACCAAAGTTCAGACTTTCTTCAATCTACCCTTTCACTGCCCTGCATACAAGTGCGCATCTTCCCCATGGGAGATAACGGAGATAGCGTGCAGCACTCCAGAGCGCCAGGATTTGGATCTTAACCAGCGCCGCCACCGCCGTCGTTGGCCGTCGATTGCAGCCAATCGAGATAATCGAAGTAGGGCCCTAAATTACTTTCCAGCTATGTGACATTTATTGCCAATTAGATGAAGTGGCGCAAAATTTATATCACGTATCTTTATCATCCAATATTATTTCTTACAGCAGCAGCTCAGGATTCAGGGTTGTCATCGTCGTCGTCGTCGTCGCCGTCAGCGCTAGTCGCAGTTAAACCGAACTGAAGGATAAGAAATCACGTCTTTCTTTTCTTTTCTCCTTGTCTAGCCTAGGCCATCCAGTCAACCAAAACCAATTTTATTTTGCTCGTTGAAAAAACTGGTCAAGAAAATAAAAATGAAGATAAAAATTACTTGGGAAAAATTTTCATTCAAAATTACGTACGTTTAAAAGTTTAAGCTATTCGGCGAAAACTCTTTGTTAAATTGACAAGCAGCAAAACGATGCATGATTTTATCTTCTTCATTTCCAGACCGAGCCAGACTTGTTAAGCGCTAATCATTAGCGGCAAAATACTTCCAAATACAAGTTTCCAAGTTGACAAACACACAGACGAGAAAACTCACTTTTTTTGCCTGAAAAGGAAGGGAATGCCAATCTTTTTCTCGGTATAAACTTCACATATGCCCATCATCAACTCCGGGAGAGGTTTTTCCCTGAATCGGATACCTAGCCTTGCCATTTAGCCTAGCAACTGGTGGTGGGTGGCAAATGGTTGAAACCTCGTTGAAAAGTCTACAAATTGCACGTAATCCTATATCATCTGAATGAGGGTGTGAATGTGTGCGTCGTAAAAGAAGATGGGGGCTTGTGCCGGTGAGCTGCGGCGTAAGTAGGAAACAAAGGCATTCTTTTGAATTGGCTTTTTTTTCCTTTTCTTCCCGAAGTAGAAAGATGATTTGAACTTGAAAGGACACAATGGTTCTTCTCTATATATCCTATAAAATTTGCAATTATTGCATTATTATAATCACATTAACATAGGAAAATTGTTCGTCTTATTTAAGAAAAATCTAAAAGTCAAATTACTTCCCAAAAATTAGTAAAGGGACATTTTAGAAAGTTGATGAAATACTTGTTGAAAATTTCATGTTCATCTAGACTATTCGGGACGATATTCATCCCCCTTCCTGTGCATCACCCTGAATACACCTTCCCCATAGCAGAGTGTTGCTCAAGTTTTGATCACGTCACCTAAATGTTTCACATGTTCTGAGTTGTTGAGTTGTTGTATAGTATCAGAGCAGCGGCTTTCGCAAGGCAGCGGAAGAGGACTCACGGTGAAAAATGAAATGAAAAACTTCAGATGGCCTCCGGCTTCAGTCGGAATAACGTCTTGCACCCGCCATAACACCGCTTCTTTCAAGGGCATTTAAATTCCCTCGGCTCGGTTCAGCAGGAGGTCGAAGCCAAAGGCGAGAAGCCTTTGACACAGGACATATTGTAATCATATCAGTAGAATTCACATTATCACATGAGAAAAAAAAATGGCAAAACCCGTGGGGGATTATGGCTTAGCTGGTGGTGGTGATGGTTGCCCTCAATATGGGGACTAAGCCTTAGACTTGGGTATCCTCTCGGGGGGTGGAAACAGAAAGACGCTTTCTTTAAAAATGTCATTTATACGTAATGGCTCATAAAACGAACACGACATCACCCAGTTTTGGCTTGCGAACGAGAAGACGAACGGCTGTCTAAAGGATAAAAGGATGCGTGTTAACACGCCCTTACGCATATCGTGGTGGGGTAGCTCGTTAACCCTAATGGGAGGTGGCTTTTCACCGGGTGAGGAAAACGATTTTTCAAGAAGCTCAAAGGTATTACCATTTCCGTGAAGCTGAAAGAAGATGAATATTTGACAGTGCCCATTCATTGAGCGGTGGCTCGTTTTCCGCTGCTATTTGATTGACATTAGGCTCTTGAAGGTGTTCAGATTTGTGTAATTCGTTTTTTTTTTTTGAGAAGCCGATTCGTATATTTGCGATGAAAGGAGAATGATATTAAGCTCATCAGAACCCGGGATCTGTGTCGGTGTATGTTTTCCCGGTATTTCAAATGTTTGCAGGTAATAAGCTTAATGAGGGGGAGGGTTGATCTCTTATATGATAAGCGTGTACATCTATTCTATTGTTTCATTGATTAACAAAGCCGATGTAATTGATTATTAATGAAAGAATCTTCATTCTTGAAGCTTTGTTTATTCCTACTAGGGCAGGTATCAGCAGGTCATCGAAAGTTAACTGTCTCCATTCATCCTTCACTAACAGATGTTAGCCTCTGATGTAAAGCCATCCAAGCCGGGCCCATTTACACGAGCACAAGTACAACATTTTGGTTCCGCAACGCAAATGCAGCACTATGTGCTTGCATTTTCGTTGTGCAGATGACAATGCGATGTTACGCCACGCATGTGGTCGGTTGATCTCTGGACTGTTATATTCCACCTTTGGTGGGTCAGTCTGGGGTTTGGTTGGATTTGGAGGGGAATTTGGGACAAGTTTGAGAGGATAATTTTAGGGTCAGGATGGTCTATTGAGATAGTTGGGCGGGGACTGGCGTGAAAAAGAAGGGATCTGTTGTAGGGAAGGGAATCGATCTCCGTTAAAGGTCGGTTGAGGGCCAATGATTTTGCTTAGAATGCAACTCAATGCAAGTTCAACCCACCGTGCTTTTGCTTCGTGCCAACTGTACTATGGCACAGTGGTCCAGAATGCGAATTTAGCTGGAAAGATACGTTTTCAGCCTAAGTTTGAAGTTTTGGAGCAAAATTGTCTTGTACAAAGTTGTTTCTTAAAAGCTCTTCTTTTGGTGTGAATAAAAACTAGGGTGGTCCTTGTTTTCAGAGAAAGCAAAAATCTAACTTTTTTAATTGCACTAATTAAGGCATATATGCTTGGAAAAAGTTGTAGATGAAACAAATTTAGGCAACTTTGATTGAACTAATTTTTCTGTAGCTTTCGAAATGACCGAATTAGAGCAATTTTTCCTACGTAGTTTATGGTATCCCTATAAAAATCAATTATTTTGCTCTAACTTTTTTATTTCAATATTTTAGCAAAGTTGTTTTCGCATTGATTCTAGAACAATAAAAGATACAACTGTTGGTGTGCTGAAATTGTCTTTATCGTATGTCAGTACAAATTCAGTAGAGAAATTACTGATAAATAATATCGGAAGTAGAGACCTTCACCAGGACAGTTTTCTTTAGATAACTTAGGATGTCCCTACAAAAAAAAACAAGTTGTTTGCTCTAACTTTTTTATTTCAAATTTGCCAACAAAGTTTTCATCAGATGGTTTTTAGAACATAAAAAGATGTTACTTTTGACCTCTAAATTTTGCCGACATTTTATACCGTTAGCAAGTTATTTACGATTTTCTTATAAAACTACGCCCTGTTAAAATGTGTTTTACTCAATTCAAAAAAATATCCTAATTCCAGATTTCAAATATAATATGCAATAATATAAAACCTTCCAAATGCAGTTGAGAAATATTTTTTCGGTCTTCCCCTGAGAGGTCAACATTTGAAAAAGGGCCATATTTTTTTACAAAAACCATGATAACTTTTGTTTTAAATACGACAGAGACGATTTCAGTACATCAAAAATTGTATCTTTTATTGGTTTAGAATTAATGGCAAGGCAGCTTTGCTGAACGATATGAAATAACAAAAGTTAGAGCAAAATAACTGATTTTTATAGGGACACCCTAAGCTACGAAAAATTGCTCTAATTCAGTCATTTCAAAAGCTACAGAAAAATTTGTCCAATCAAAGTTGCTTAAAATTTTCTCTACAACTTCTTCGAAGAATCTATGCCTTTATTTTTGCAAATCAAAGAGTTAGATTTTTGATTTCTCTGAAAACAAGGACCACCCTAGTTTTAATTCACACCAAAAGAAGGGTTTTATTATTAGAAACAACTTTGTACACGACAATTTTGCTCCAAAACTTCAAACTTGGGTGAAAACGTATCTTTTCCGGCTAAATTGCATTTAGGGTTACTGTGGATTGGAAAACAGACAGCTTTTCCTTCTTCGAGAAACCTACCCATCGGTGGGGGTTTTTTTGTTCTGTGTACTTAGGGGTGGGCAATACGCCCATGAATTGGCTAAAGCACTAATTCACCAAGATGAACGAGTGACCTAAAGCTCTTTTTAATTGAGCGGTAGCTCACCCGCTCACCTCACAAAAAAACTAATATGTGAGCGGGAGCGTGAACGGGAGCTGTTTCTGTTTGCAATATGACAACGAGCGAGAGCGCGAACGGCAGCACCTATCCAATATAGCTCACGAACTGAGCTGTGTTGTGTACCATGTGATAGGGGAGCTAGAGCTATTTAACTGAGCGAGAACGCCTACACGGCCAGCCATGTCGACTCAATTTTGAGTCGTTTTTGACTCACTTTCGTCATTAGTGGAGTCACTCAAATTTGAGTAAATGTAACTGGTATTGTCAAGTCGACAAATCAAAAACATCGACTCAAATCAGATGGGGTGTTTTTGATTTGTCGGCTTGTCAATCCCAGTTACATTTACTCAAATTTGAGTGACTCCACTAATGACGAAAGTGAGTCAAAAACGACTCAAAATTGAGTCGACATGGCTGGCCGTGTATGATATCGGAGCTTCGAGCTACGATCGACGCAAGGCGTGGACAATTCGCGAGTTAAATTTAACTGGTTAAAAGTGACACCGAAAGTATGTCGAAAATCCGGTTTGATAAACCGGTCGATAGAATCGAAAACCACGCAATAGTCGTATGGATTCTTAACGACCATTGTGACATAATCCAAACCATTAAAGAAATGGGAGGTATTATATCGCGTTAAGGTAATTTATCAGGGCGGTGGTAAAATTAACCGCATCGTCAGAAATAACCAAGCCGGATAACGGGGAGCAGCATAACCCATCGTCAATTCATCAATGTCAAATTAACCGCGAATCATTCACAGCCAAGCGGATGATGAGGAGCGAGAGCGGGACGAGGGAAAAGAAAAGGCCGTCATCGTTAAATTCCCAAGCCAGAGGAAACTACGAAAAGAACGAGGGAATCAAAACCGCAGCAGATGGAAGCTCACGATCCGCTCAACATTTATTGATTTCAATGATCCGGTATGATTAAATTGGGAGAAAATCCCATAGCAAAGCAGAGCCGAGCGGGATCCGAGAAATGAAGGACTGCCACAAGCGCGTACAAAAGTCGCGTCGAAGTACGATCATTGATATGTGACTTTCGAGCTACTGATCGACTGCTAAGACGGGGCCATGCGGGGGAAAAAAAATATGGTGGTATAAAGGCGCACCGCGAGGTTGTGTGCGAACCCCGTGTGTTTGTGATACCCGGTTTGCGAGAGGGGCGCCGCGCTTATTGGTTTGGTTGGGTTTTTTTTTTAACGGCCTTGGGGACCCAACTTAAGGGGTTGGGGGTTGGTGTTGGTTAGGGATTTTTATGGGGGGGGAATTTTGCGGGGAGGCGGGGGGGGGAGGGGATTCTCGCGTTTTGGGCGCGGGGTGGTGGGGGGGGTGGGGCTGTGTTTGGGCGGGGGGGGGGGGGGGGGTTTCTCCGCCGGATGTTGGTGGTGGGGGATGGCGGGGGGGGGGGAGGGGAATAAAAAAAAGTTTATCCACCTCCCCCTACCAATTTACAATGTTTTTGATTTTCTGGTGAAAATCAGTTTAATTTGATGAGTGTTCCTCCATGATTTATCAATTTATGTTTATTTATCACATTGCCATTGGAAATACGGCGTTTATATCTTTTCTTGAAATTTTATGTGATGAATTGTGAAAAAGGGTAAAAAATAAAAAAGTTTATTCACCCCCAAATGGATACTACGATTTAAGTGTGTTTTACAGAGGTTTAGCGTGTATTCTGCAATTTTCTCGAATGTAAACATTGTGTCTAGCTGTCATTTAGTGCTACTTGTAGTTTTCATGCTCAAAAATTTCAGTTTCGTGTTCAAAATTGGAAGTTATTTGTTGCAAGATGCCCAAAAATACACAAAGTTCGATCAACATCCGAAATTTGATTATTGAACATCACAAAACTGGCAAAAGCTACCGTGATATTGCCGATATTGTCCAACTTCATAAAGATGTGGTCGCTAGGATTATGCAGATGTACAAAAAGCGTGGTTCTATCTCACCAGCTTAGCGATCGGGGCGTCCTTCGAAGACAACTGTCAGAATTGACAGAACTATGGTGAAGAAGGCGGAGCTGAACCGGGAACTATCAGCTCCAAAAATTGCGAAACAGATTGCAATCGAGTTTTCCATTCAACAGACATCACAATCCGTACGAAATCGTCTTCATAAGAAAGCTTTTGAGGACAGCGTAGCACTCAAAAAAGCCATGGTTGTACGCAAAAAATATCAAAAAAAGATTGAAGTGGGCCCAGGACCACATTTCATAGACCAGTAATGACTGGAATAAGGTAATTTTGTCGGATGAGACGCAAGTAATGCTATTTGGGTTCGATGGTATCACAAGAAAATGGCGGCAAACCGGTGAAAGTTTGAAAAAGAAGTGCTTGCGGCCTACAGTCAAGCATGGCGGCGGTGGGTTACTTTTCTAACATTGATTTTTCAACCAACTGATCATGACTTTGATTGTTTTCTGCAGGTAGAGTCATGGTGTGGGGATCTATGGCTACATCCAGCGTTAGAGAACTTGAGTTCATTCATTCATCATGAAATCATGACCAAGATGGTTTATTTGGACATTTTGAAGCGAAAACTACCAGCACGAAAGCTAAAGTTGGGGCGCAGATATACGTCCCAACAAGACGGAGATCCGAGGCACACCTGCTGCTGGTTTCGAAGTGGTTCAAGGAAAAGCGTATCAAGGTTATGGAATGGCCAGCACAGTCTCCCGACCCTAATCCGTTCGAACATCTCTGGTCAATTTTGAAAATTAAGGTCCAGGAGCAAAAACCAACCAGCATCCAGCAGTTCCGGCAGGTAATCTCAACTGAATGGGACAAAATCAACCCGGAAACAACTGCTAAGCTTGTTGAGTCGATGCCACGACGATGCCGAGCAGTTATTGAAGCCAAAGGTGGTCCAAAGATGAACTAAAACTTTGTGAGCCAGCGGGGTGGATATACTTTTTTTGCGTTATATTTTAACATTTCTTTTAACATCATGCCTCAATTACAAGAGAATTTGTTTTTGATTTTGAAGTCGCATGAATTGGCTTTACTTTTACATCAATAATAATAAACTGAACAACAATTAATCGTGTTTTAGATTTTCTGGTGGGTTTTTTTAAAGAAATCTAATTTTTCAAATAATTAATCAAACACAAGTTTTCAACCTATTCAAAACCAAATTTGAAAATTCCGCGTTTGCAAAATAAGATAATGCGTTTGATCTTGAGTTGCATTCGGTTCACTCCTCCTCTTTTTTTATGCCCTCCAGTGTGTATATGTGTGACAGAGAGTTTTGTGTTTGTGACTGGTGTTCTTTTTTTTAGTGTAATTTTGGTTTTGCTGTCTTGGTGTTTGTGTATTGGAATTGAAGTGGTATGTATAGATAATAGATTTAACACTCGAATCGTGTTTGATGTTCGTATTTCTTGTTTCATGTCTTCAGATTCTTCATTTTTGTTGTTTTTATAAATATATACAATTTCAATTCCATATCTAAAGTTCAGACGCGCTACAAGACTCTAAAAGTCTTGTATTTCAATGATTTTCACTGCCCTTTGATCCCTTTTTCTCTTCTCTTTTTTTAATTGTTACATTTGTGTATTTTGGCGATTTGACGATGTCGGATCTTCTGATATGGTTGTGGTTTTATGGTTTATTTTTGTATTTTTGCCCAGGGGCACTAAACATTTCTACTTTTCGATTCTACAATGATGATGAAATTTGTTTTTTTAATTGTTAGTTGAATTTATTGTTGGTGTAGTTTATTGTGGCTACCACAAAAGTTTGAACCTCGCGCGCGGTATACAGGTATAAAGGACTTCTTTTTGAATTTATGAAAAAAAATTGGCCTTTGATGCTTGAGGAGATGCCATGAAATAGTAGTGGGTTGTCTGGCTGATTGTTGGGGAATTCCTTGTCAATTCTGTCTTGGTTGAAAGTAAAAGTTTGACTAGGGGTTGAAAGTAAAAGTTTGGTCCAGGATTTTTTTCGGTTTGGAAATTTTCTTGATTTCCCTGATGGGGGATATCCTTAGTCAGCCCAAAACTAAGTTGGCGGTTCCATTAGTGTTGGAACCCCATTGACTCTGCAGCGGGCAGGATCGGATATTGGCTTGTCTTTTGATAATGTCCTTAAACGGGATTCTGTGATCTGAATTGTTATAGGATTTCCTGATCGCTAGGAATACTTGCGAACATTTGTGGTTGACATCAAGAGCTTATCACAATTATATCGCTGTAAAGCAAATGAACAGTTTTCGAAGAACTTTACATCTGTAGATGAAATCAGTTCTTTTTTTTTTTTGCATAACTGGTTGTTTTTTTTTTTAAATAATTTATTTAATAAATAATTCATCTCATCCCAACCTTTTTTGGGGTGGGGGGGGGCGGGCCCAACATCATCATCATAATAAAGAGAAATATATTTCATATGAGTATGAATATTGCCAAAAGGAAACTTATTAAATCTTAATTTAAAAAAAAAATAGCAGAAGAAAGAAAATGAATAATGTAAGTTTTTAAATGATTATATTGTTTTGATGGAAGATGGAACAAGCTTTTTGAGTAGAATTTTTCGTATATGATCCTTTCTCAAGGCAACGTAAAAAACCACAAGGTACTGCCCAATGGGGTTGTACGCAAAGGTGATGTAGGACTGCGCAGCAATGTGCAATCTAGATCGCTTGATTATTTAATGAGTGGCCGAAATTGGTTAATTCACATACACTAAACGTTCGCACTACAACCTAAATTGTAGTCTTGATATCTACATTCATACATCTTGCTTTCACTGGAAATAATATGTAGGGTTACTGCCCCCATATTAATCTCATTGCTCCTATATTCATCCTACGATGAATCAAACAATTGGGCAGTTGAAGGATCGGTTTCGTTTTCTAATAATGTTTGCTTACGTTAAATAACTACAACAAACATTACTAAAGATTGGACTCGGAAAAAATGCGACACTTTGTTTTGGGTGTAACTTTTTATTGCGTGAGTAAAAATTAATGAAATTTTGGGTAATTCTAGTTTAGAGTGTTATGTGTGCAAAATTTAATTGCGATTTGTCAAGTAGTTTTCAAGATGCATTCGAAACAAGAAGAGCTAAGCCAGCAAATCTTGGGCGCGGTGATCGATAATCCTGGTCAGTTGCACAGATGGATCGGCAAAAGGCTTGGAATCCACCATTCCACCGTGTCCCGCGTTGTGAAGAAGCCGAAAACCGAAAACGGAATACCCAGAGAAGGCGCGGAAGATAAGGCAGTACTTTAAGAATAACCCGAACCTTTCCACCCGAGACGTGGCCAAAAAGGTCAATTCGTCGAAGTGGTTCGTCCAGCAGACCATGAAGCGGGCTGGGCTACGTGTTTTTAAGGTCAGGAAGGCGCCAAACCGGATTGACAAGCAAAACACGGTGACCAAATTGCGTGCGCGGAAGCTGTACCGTGAGTGGCTGGTCAAGCCAGGCTGTCTCGTCATATGGACGACGAGACATATATCAAGGGGGACACCAAACAAATCCCCGGCCTCGAGTTGTTTGCCGGTACGTCCCGCATGGAGGTTCCGGAAAAGTTCCGGCGAGAGAAAGATGGACAAATTCGCGAAGAAGTACCTGTTGTGGCAGGCGATCTGCGAGTACGTGCGGTACAGCAAGCCGTTCGTTACAACCGGCACCATAAACGGGCAGATTTATCGAGAGGAATGCTTGCAGAAGCGTTTGCTGCCTTTCCTCCGCTCTCACCGTGGTTCCACGCTGTTCTGGCCGGATCTCGCTTCGTGCCATTACGCCAAGCCTGTAATGGATTGGTACGAAGCGAAAGGCGTTAATGTGGTCCCGAAGGAGGCGAACCCGCCAAATACACCAGAACTTCGTCCGATCGAAAAGTTTTGGGCGATAATGAAGAAGAAGTTGAAGAAAAGCGGAAAAACATTCAAAACCGATGAAGCTTTGCGGAAAAACTGGGAGAAATTGAGTAAGGAAGATGGACAAAGCCTCGCTAAAGATCTCATGAGCAGTGTTAAGAGAAATGTACGAGCATTCAGCTTGGGGGAGGAAATTCAATAAATTAATTATGCCAAAACATAGCTAATATATAGTTTTTAAAAAATTTTAAAATTTGAGAAGTATCCGATTTAAAATGAATTTTTGGTGATCATTTTTGTGTGTCTCATTTTTTCCGAGTCCAGTCTTTAACTAATTCTGTCACGTGTATATCGTTTTATTTCAAGTAGGATGAATTGCAAAGTGATGAGATTAATATAGGTACTTCTTCCCTATGACATATGATATCAACATACTCTATATCACGTAATATACCTTGTTGTGCGAATGGATTATTTTTCACTTGGGACACTTTTTCCCAAGAGGCTGGTTTCAATCACCTCCAATTGTATATACGGTTTCTACTAGGCCTTTGTGTGTACAACACTGCCAAATGTGCAAATATCGAAAACATTACGGCTTCGGCACACGAAAGATATTTTTCGCAATCGACCACTCCGAAACCCAGCGCCCAGCACTTCCAAAGACACGTCAACTTTCTTTTCCAGGCAATTTTGGGTTCAAGTTATTAGCTACTGCCATCACCTCATTTCGTCATGAAGCTGGTTAACTTGGCCACGGCTTCGGTTCTGTCGGAAACCGCGTGTTTGGCTAGCTCTCCCGGCAGCATGATTGAATGGCGGTTTGAATTTACAGAGACGTCAGGGCCATCCGCCAATTGATTTAAGTCAGTCGGGAAGCTACGCTTTCAATCCGCTCTCCAGCGTCCCAACCAGTAGGCGACGCATTACTTTCGGCCGCATTCCTTTTCGCCCGATAACAGCGAGCTCTCTTGGCATCGGTTCTTGCGTCTGATTGGGCGGGCGCTCTGATTGCTGCTCCTTTGAACGCTTGAGCGATTCACGCACACACTTTTTCACTTAGACTTTCTCAAAATTTTAACACTTAGATTTTCTCAAAATTATTTGATTCCTATCGAATGGTAGGGACTCTATCCAAGGCACTAGAATTTAAGAAACACTTTCAAGCACTGATTGGAATTTGAAGAGAACATTACCAGCATTAAACAAGTTATAGTTATAAGTTAGTTCCGCTCTCAAGCGCCTCAAAAGAGGGGAGGAGGGAGAAGAGACAACACAAAAAATGGCGCGGTCAAAGTGGTGGGGGGAGGGGTGGGAAAAATAAAAGATTTCTTAGCTCTGACGGGAAAAAATACCAACCACAAGGTGGGGGCGGGGGGGGGGCTGCCCGGGGGGGGGCGCGATTTTCGTTGGGGGCGGCCGGCGCCCGGGGGCGGCCCGGCGGGCTAGTGTGGGGGGGCGGGGGGGGGGGGGCCTGAAGGCGGTGTCCGGGCGGAGGGATTTTTGTTGTGGGGGTGGGGGGAAGTTTTCCCAGTGTTTAAGAAAGATTGCAAGAGAATGGTCGCAAATTACCGGGGCATAGTTGCATTAAGTGCAGTATCCAAGTTGTTTGAGATGATAATTCTTCGGAAGCTAGTGTAGAGCTACGCGCACTAAATTTCGCCGGATCAGCATGGATTTATTCCTAAACGTTCGACATCCACTAATTTGACGTGTTATACCTCTTTCTTGGTCAAACAACTTGAAAACGGTAATCAAGTGGATGCCATTTACACGGATCTCTCCGCTGCATTCGATAAAATTAATCACCAGATAGCAATAGCCAAGTTTGATAAGTTAGGCATGAGCAACAACTTGCTTATCTGGCTGCGATCCTGCCTAACCGATCGTAGTATGTCCGTCAGAATCGGTGATCACGTTTCGTCACCATTTAAAGTTTTGTCCGGCGTGCCTCAAGGCAGCCACCTTGGGCCGTTTTTGTTCCTGCTTTACATGAACGATGTCAATCTTATCCTTAAATGCCTAAAACTCTCATACGCCGATGATTTGAAGCTGTTCTACGCGATAAAGCATCCACTAGACGCCGTTTTTCTGCAACAACAGCTGGGGGCGTTCGCTGAATGGTGTCGCATCAATCGGATGACATTGAATGTGTCCAAGTGCTCGGTGATTTCATTTGGCCGTAAACGCGAACTCTACCAATTCGGTTATGCTTTGGCAGGACTTGAACTGCAGCGCGAAACGGGCGACTTGGGGATTCTCATCGATTCCAAAGTGACCTTCAAAGACCACGTAGCATACGTCGTGTCTAAGGCATCATCGCAGTTAGGCTTCCTGTTCCGTTTTGCCAAAAAATTTAAGGATGTTTATTGCTTGAAATCGCTTTAGTGCGCAATCGTTCGCCCTATTCTGGAATATTGCTTCGGTTGTCTGGTCTCCATATTACCAGAATGAAATCCAGCGTGTTGAGGCTATCCAGCGGAATTTTCTGCTTGTCCCCCTGCATCTCCTCTGGGGGGAGAGACCCAATCAACTTCCCAGCTATAGCAGTCGGTGCCAGCTCATCAACCTTCAACCACTTGATGGAAGGCGTAACGTGACAAAAGCCTGTTTTATTGGCGATCTCCTGCAAGGGAACATTGATTGCTCTAGACTGCTCAGCATGTTGGACATCAACATACGCCGCCGTAATCTACGCGCACATTACGGCAAGAACCAACTATAGGCTCCATGAGCCAATGCGCAGCATGAGTCGTCTTTTTAATAGTTGTTACTTTGTATTTGATTTTAATGTACATAGGGAAAACTGCACCTCCAGGGTGCTTGATACGGCCAAATGCGTTTCTTCAGCAGTTCTTGCTAATTTCGTGACGCACCAAATTTTCTTACTTGCAACGTGTATCCTGTATTGAAAACAAAGACGTAGTCCTACTTCAAAACCTTCCAATCTCTTAAAATACAGAGCGTGGGTTAGGTGGGCTTAAATTACAAAGATGTTTAAATGCGAAGCTGCAAGTTATAAAAATATAGTGAAAATGTGTTAAAATATTAAATGATAATAACAATTCTATATGTTATAACATGTCTGTAGATAGTAGCCTGTTGCAATTGTTGACGGACTTGCGTATCAATTATGAACTTGAGAGAAATGAACCTGATCCATTATGAACCTGAATCTCATCTGTACTACAGTGATTTAAATTAATGAAATTTTTGATGTAATTATTTAAAAAAAAAGTGAGTAGATAAATACAGTGGAAAAACTAATAAAAGGAAATCTTACGGTACGTCTTCTTCTTCTTTTGCTTTTCAAGATTATTGATTTCTCAATACGCTTATTGCTTGCCCTCAATTTAGTGTTATACATGCACTTCCACAGTTATTAATTGGGAGCTTTCGATGCCAGGTACCATTTTTGAATTTGTATCGTTGTGTGGCAAGTACAATCATACCGTATGCCCAGGGATTCGAGAAATTATCCTTAACGAAAAATTCCTAGACCAGACCGGGTATCAAACCCAGCCACCTCCAGCATGGTGTTGCTTTGTAGCTGCACCATTACCGACTGAGCTACGGGAGGACTCCAATCTGATGGTACGTTACATCTTTTTCAGTACACCAAGTGAGCAGAATTTTCTTTCGTACTTCAAGTTTGATCGGCGAGATTTTGCAAAAAGCGTTGATGATGAAAAGAAACGAAATAGATTTTTGGCATGTAAACGTAATAAGAATACACGCTAAAATAATATGCGCTGGTTTAAGCTCAATTTCGAATCAAATGTTTATAACTTCATTTGGATACATTTGTAAATACGGAATGGTAATTCATTGGATATTTTATGATAAAGGTATCATCTCTGTGAAGGTTTGTGGACCCGAGGTTTGTAGAAAGGTATGATAGTTAAAATACACTTACCTTTGCGCTTTTAATTAATATTACCCAACATATAGCAGCATTTTAACACCTGAGACGAAATAAGTGTAGCTTTTCGAAATAGTTTTTTAAGAAAGGGTATCAATCAAAGCAGAACTTATTGGAAAACAATCCAATCCAATGGTTCTCGTTGTCCTCCCACATCAATTTCAGGGAATTGCGAGTAGAGTCAATTAGATCAGGCGTAAAAGCACTTGTGATATAAAACACAAGAAAAATATGGACCAAAAAATGACAGCACAAACAATCTGGACTTTTTTCCTGCCAAGCACTCGCACCATCCATAAACTCCTAACTGCATCTACTCAGAATTGACCTGTCAAAACTTTCCATTTAACTAATATTTCCACATATCACTGCCTAGGCAACATACTTGCAAGGGTTATTTAGCCTGCTCGGAAATCCCTCCCCCTTCTTCCCCCCTTCAACAGTACTAGTGAGTGTAGACGAATTTCAAACCGTACATTGGCCGCACGATACTTCCAAACACCAACAGCGACGACCGAGGTGTTGCAAAAGCCATAAAACTCCAATTATTGCCAGAAATATTGAAAATTTTAACGCATGAATAAATCTGACAAACGACTTTCCCTCCGTACCCGACCGCTCACTTCCGGTTTGTCAATGCGGTGGACGTTATCTTTCCCTCAACCCAGTGGGTTGGTGCTCCATGCAATCAGGTTTCAGAGAGAAAAAAATGAGTGATAAAATATTAGAACTTTCGACTGCTACAAGCTGCATAAAAGCGGGTGAATTGAAACTGTTAGACCCCCATTCCTCCCCCACCTGGATCAGGAGTGGCCCGGCTGGACGTCGGGAGGCAGAATCTGAATATTAATTATGAATTTCGTGCGAGCACAAAGCCCCAAGTTTTTCCAATCTCAGTACCAGTCAGTGGCAGCAATTGGAAAAGGGTTTTGGACTGCAATTTGCGTGGCTGTAGCAGCTTTTCCAGGCTGAATGAGTAGACTTCTTTTTCTTTCTGCTCGTCCGGCGATGGAGTGGAAAAACGGTGAGTGGCTGATGAAAAGTGAAGTGGAAAATTAGTCTGGCTGGGTGTATTCAGCCACTTGGTGCACACGGAGAGTGGTCCACGAGTGATTCTGGAAAGCTTGATCGGTTGTTTTGTTTGGTTTTGTTATTTAATGAACGAGTTTTATTTTTGAACTAACGGACTCTCAGCATAGTCTCTCTGAAATTGACTAGCAGAGTGATAGAATTAAATTGAATGAAATTATCATAAAAATTTAATTTATGGGTATTTATTTTTGTTTTTAATTTTTGAAAATTTGTTGAAATTGGTGATTTTATTATTATCCGATTAATGCATTTCACTGTTGCTAAAACGGCTTGGATTTGGAATCGTCAATGAAGCCACAGTCGTAGAAAAAAACGTGTTAATCTAAGTCTGCTTGGATGCAAATAATGGAACCGGTGTAAATTTATGCCTGTTTGTCATGATCATAAGAACCGAAATGATAATTTACATATCATGGCATAATTATAAGCTCAAAAACACCTAATTACATTATTCGAATGCTCTCATCGTCTATGTTATTTGAAATGCTTCTTGATACAATGCAAAATATTTAATACTAATTGGTGACAGATTATCTCAGAATCCACAAAACGAATAACGCAATTAGTGCACGATATAGTATACTGGGAGCGACAATAAATTACATTATTTCAGAATAAAAAGTATTTGACCCTTACGCAGACCTCAGATAAATTTTCTATATTGATGACCTGAGATGTTTCTATGTAACGGATCAAACTCAATATAATGTACGTAATAAGTGATTGAACTCTTATTCATGGAATACATTTTCAGAGCTGCAACATTGACAGACAATAAAGGATGGAACGGTCAATACTTGGTCGACCTAAACATGACGTAGTTTTTCTAATCGTGCATTTAAAAAAACTAGGTTTTGTAGGTGTATGCGTACGGAATGTTGACTTTATTTTGTTTTTGCCATTTTCTATTCAGTTGTCAAAATGGCGTCGAAGCAAGAAGAGCAGCGAATCAAAATTTTGCACGCGCATAAATCCAATTTATTCTCACGCCGAATAGTGGCCAGCATTTTCAAACGCAATCCCAACCATTCCACCAGAGATATCGGAAACACACAACAGTGCAAAGAGCAAAGAAACGAGCTGGACTGTCAACATATAAGGTTACGGTGACAATCGAAATCGAGATGATAAGCAAAACACAACAGCCCAAGAAAGAGCGCGTAAGTTGTACACGATTTTGTTGACCAAGTTTGATTGCGTTGAAAAGGACGATAAAACATACGTCAAGGCTGATTTTAAGCTGCTCCCATGTCAAGAGTTTTTTTACGGCTACCGGAAGAGGAGGTTCAAGATAAGTTTAGGCAGAGTAAAAACGTCAAAGGTCCCGAAAAAATACATGGTTTGGCAGGCGATTCTGTACATCTTGGCTGCATTACTCGGTTTATAGGTTCAATTTAACCAAATTTAGATCATTCAAAGATCATGTAGATAATCTGTTCAACTTAACCAGTGATATCATGATGTCCAAAAAGTTAAGGAAATCGAAAGTTCCGCTGAAATGAAGAACTATAAACTGATAACTAATGTCTCAATTGCTTCGGGGGCAATCGATCATCCTGTTAGCAATATTATTTTGTTGATTATCGCCGAATTAATGACACATTTGGTACTGAAAAAAATAAAATACAAAATAAGTATATTTGCAAAATAGATCTTTGAAGAAAACAACAGAGATACATTGCGTGATCTGTTTGCCATAATGAACATAACTGCTTTCACGTTGAAATTTGGATTATTAGTCTAGTGACTATTGGAAAAGTTTTCGAAATGTTTGTCCCTGAAAAGTTTATTCAATGACACATAGACCACTCTGTTCCACAGGGGCTAATTTATCGGCGTAGTGATGTAGTGATTTCTTGCTTACCTTTTTGGGAACAGGATTCATGACGAAATTAGATTCATTTACGTTCCACCAAGACGATGTCCGATTCAATACCTCAAGCTTTCCCGATTTTTCAAATTAACTAAAGGGTGTCCACAGTTAAATTGCATCACTTTCAATAAGCTGTAACATTTCGCGCTTCGGGTTGATTTCAACGAAATTTTGGGTGAAATGACCTCAGCATGTATTGTTTACACTACGCGAGTTGCATTGTGAAATGTGTCGTAGTTTCGAAAATGGAGTCGAAGGAACAGCAAATGCTCGAGAACAATTTGCACACGCACCTCGACAACCCACTTTTTTTCGCACCGAGCCATCGGAAAGATGTTGAAAATTCACCAGTCTACAGCGTCTCGTGTCATAAAACGTTTCGGGGAACGTTTAACTCTCGATCGGAAGAAGGTGAGTGGTAGAAAAAGTATTCCGTACTATGTGAAGGATCACAAGCGAGTGGTTGCTGCCTTTAAACGCAAACCCAACTGTTCCGTTCGGGATGTCGCAAAAAAGCTGCACTTGACCAAAAGTTTCGTGCAGAAAGCGAAGAAACGAGCCGGGCTCCGTTCTTTCAAAGTTCAGAAAGCTGCAAACCGCAATGAAAAACATAATAGGACAGCTAAAACACGTGCGCGTAAGCTGTACACACAAATGTTGACTAAACCACACTGCTGCATCATGGACGATGAAACACACGTAAAAGCGGACTTTAAACAAATTCCCGGCAACCAGTATGTTATTGCGAAAGACAAGTTCGATGTTCCAGAGTCTCTCAGGAAACAGCAAGTGTCAAAGTTCCCCAAGAAACTCATGATTTGGCAGGCGATTTGTTCGTGTGGTAAACGGAGCTAGCCTTTCGTGACAACTTCAACTGTAAATGGTCAAATATACATGAATGAATGCCTGAAAAAACGACTGCTTCCGTTTCTCAAAACACACAACGTCCCTACAATGTTTTGGCCGGACCTAGCCTCTTGTCACTACTCCAAGGATGTTCTGGAGTGGTACAAGACGAATGGTGTCAATTTCGTGCCGAGGGATCTTAATCCCCCAAACTCTACAGAGCTGCGGCCAATTGAAAAATATTGGGCTATAATGAAGCACGAACTTTGTAAGCATCCTAAAGTTGTCACTACAGAACAGGAAATGTTGAAGTCATGGTTGACAGCGGAAAAAAATGTCGGTTCAAGCGTTGTACAAAATCTTATGCGTGGTATTAATAAGAAAGTTCGGGCTTTTGGATTTGGTAAAGAAATACAGTGACTATTTCATAACCATCGGTTGAGAGACTTGTTTTTGAGGACGAGTTTAAAGTGATGCAATTTAACTGTGGACACCCTTTATACAAAAAGTCAAAATATCCCTTCAGCGGATCATGCATTAGTAGGGCAGACAATTAGCGCAGTGCCTCAGGTATCCGTTTAGAGATATTGGGATGCCAGTTCATAAAGCTATTGTAAAAAGTAAAAGTGCGATTTTTATAAAATTAGTATTATAACTCCGGCTAGGGTTAAATTATGCCTCGTAAAAAAAACCTGGATGAGGGGTCATTTCAATTAACTATTAACAATAACATAAGTCGTGATATAAAATTTAAATGAGCAATAACATTCAAGCATGCTTTGCTTTTAGGAGCATGTGAATTTAAAAATTTAACGAAAAGAAATAAAATTGCACTAAATATTTTGAATAAATCTGTCGGATAACTTCATGATAAAGAAAAAGCCTATCATAAAATAAGCCTCGTATGTAGTTTGAAACACTTACTCTGTTAGCCAACCGGATGTTGGAGTTCCTCCTTGAAATTTTTTTCCGTCCTGAGAAGCAAGATCTTCTGCAGCATCCAGAATTTCCTTCGTCGTTTCTGGACAGCCAGAGGCAGCACAAAGTATAGCCCAAGCAGCAAGTTTTTTCTCCAGATCAGCACTTAAAGGGTGTCCACGATGAAATTGCCACACACAAAATTGATTCGCAAAATTCGAGTTTTCATCCGATTGCCATCAAATTTTCAGGGATTGAGAAATAACTATTAAACTTCATTTTACCATTTTACTCGTATTTTATTTACAGTCCATACGCAAATGCCCGCACCTTGGCCTTAACCCCGGCCATAAGATTCTGCACAACCTGTGAATCAACCGTTTTTTGCATGTAAACCCATACTTTCTTCAGTTCCTCGACTGTCTTCACTACCTTAGGTCGTTTAAGAAGGTGCTGCTTCATAATCGCCCAGTACTTCTCGATGGGGCGGAGCTCCGGAGTGTTGGGAGGGTTGAACATTTTCGGCACGAAATTGACCTTATTGTCCGCATACCACTTCAGCACGTCCTTGGAGTAGTGGCATGAGGCCAAATCCGGCCAGAAGATTGTTGGGACGTTGTGGGCCTTCAGGAGAGGAAGCAGCCGCTTCTGGAGGCACTCTTTTATGTACACCTGTCCGTTCATCGTGTCCTGGGTCACGAAAGGTGCACTCCGCTTCCCGCACGTGCAGATGGCTTGCCAAACCAGGAATTTCTTCGCAAATTTGGACATCTTCTGAGTGCGGACATGCTCCGGAACGCTGAACTTATCCTTGGCCGTGAAAAACAGGTTGCCGGGGATCTGTTTGAAGTCGGCCTTCACATATGTTTCGTCGTCCATGATGCAGCATTCAACTTTCGTCAGCATGTTGAGGTACAACTTCCTGGCACGGGTTTTGGCGGACTTGTTCTGCTTCTCGTCGCGATTAGGGGCCTTTTGTACCTTGAACGTTCGAAGCCCAGCCTTAGTTTTGGCCTTCTGGACAAAACTTCGGCTTAGGTGCAGCTTCTTAGCCACATCCCGAACGGAGGCGTTCGGATTTCGGTTGAAGGCCCCAACTACGCGGTTGTGATTTTTGGTGTTGTACGGAATACTTTTTCCTTCACTTCTGGGCTTCCGATCGGTGGTCAACCGTTCCTCGAACCGCTTAATCACTCGCGACACCGTGGAATTCGCGATTCCCAACGTTTTAGCGATGGAACGATGCGAGAGATCCTTGTTCTCGTGATGAATGCGCAAGATTTTATCACGCACGAGCTGTTCTTTCGACTCCATTTCCGCGAGTTTTAATCACAGGACTTTAAAACTTGCAGGATGTAAATAATGCACTATGAACTAAATCCACCCAAATTTTCATTAAATTCTACCCAACGGTTAAAAAGTTAGAGCAATTTCATAGTGTGGCAATTTCATCGTGGACAACCTTTATGTAGTTTGAAACACTTACTCTGTTAGCCAACCGGATGTTGGAGTTCCTCCTTGAAATTTTTTTCCGTCCTGAGAAGCAAGATCTTTTGCAGCATCCAGAATTTCCTTCGTCGTTTCTGGACAGCCAAAGGCAGCACAAAGTATAGCCCAAGCAGCCAGTTTTTTCTCCAGATCAGCACTTAAAGTTGTTTTACTGCCGTACCTCTTGCATTTTTTTCCTTTTTATTTCAACAACAGGGTCGATTTGGATATATTGTACTTTTTGCTAGCACTACCGGCGATCAACAATTTTTCTTTCACATCCGATAAAGCCGTTTGAAAGCTTTCCTCTGAATATTGCGTTTTCTTGGACATTTTTAAAACGAACAACACTTAAAGCGGAAATTTTTCACTTCTGCTGCGTGCAAAGAAAACCATAAACAAATCGCAGCGCGCCAAGTGGTCAACATAGGAACCAACTGGACAAACCACCATCAGCGCATCGGACAAACCATTATCAGAACTGAGGTCATCGAATTGCATTTATTACATAAATTAAATCAATAATTCTGATATAAAGTTTATGCCGGCATGATGTTTAGAATATTTCAAAACGTTATAAAGCATGGCCCGAGAACATTAGTTTTCGGGAGTTTGAAGATAATCGCTCAAAAAACGGTCCGAGAATAATCAGCCTGCTGCCAACTGTTCCTCCAGGAAACCAATCGTCGTCAAAAATGGATGCAACGGAGTCTATTTTGGACGTCTAGTCGGAACCAGCTCTTCAGTAGGTCAACCGGGACGCACGCACCGAAGCCCTTTGGAAGCCCCTTCTGGCCCCGTAACAGTCGAGCCATCAATCGCCGCCTCTATCACCAGTTCGGTTTCCTGCCATCGCGGTCGTCCCGGCCCTGCTTACGAAGGTTTGGAAGGGGTCTTCCGGCCTGCATCTCTTGGCAAGTATGCGTGTTATGTCGATCGATCTGTTCCTGATGCGCCTCCAAATTCTATCTGCACCCCCGACATTTGTCTCGATGATCAACAAGCGCCATCGTCAAGCCAACCGGGACCTGTCCCTGAAGGCTATAATACTTCCAGTCCTGCTGGTGGCTCCTGTCATTATGTTGATCGAGTATCATCCGCTAGCCGCTATATTGATCAACCTGTCGTCAATAATCCCAGCAGATCGCACTCTGCAAGGCATTTTGGAAGCCCCTTCCACTCCGATATCAGTCGAATATCAGCTTGCTTCAGTCTACCAGCAAAGACCTTGTCCTTCGTCGTGCTCCAGCCATCCAATTCACTCTGGACCTGAACTCGGGGTTTTGGAAGTGGGCTGTCATCCTGCAACCTCAGATCTACAGGTCTGCTTGCGGAATGAACACCTGTATTGACGAATACCTGCTCGCATGCTCAGATGAATGCTATGACGTGATCATGTTCTCCGAGACATGGCTCGACGAACGGACCCTATCGAGCCAAATTTTTGGTACCTGTTATGAAGTTTTCCGAACTGCACGTAACCCTAGCAACAGTTCCAAGTTATCTGGAGGAGGAGTACTCATTGCTGTTCATCGGCGTTTCAAGGCACAGCTAATTGAGGATACATCCTGGGCTAGTATCGAACAAGTCTGGGTGCTAATCAAGCTAGTTGGATACTCGCTATTCCTTTGTGTGTTATAAGGCTTGCTTCATTTAGAATTGGAACAAACTGTTGCTCATATTGTGGCGTTCCTGGGGGGCGGGTTTGGGAGTTTTTGGCGCCCACGGGTGGGGAATTTTGGTGGGTTTCGGGTGTTTTTTTTGGATTTCCCGAAATAGCGGGTCTTTTTTAAAAAACAAAAAGGGAGGGGGGAGGAAGGGAAAAATATGGGTGGTTTTTTTTGTGAAATATTGTGGGGGGCGTCTGTGGGGGGGAGAAAGATAGAATTGGGCAGGTAGAAAGGGGGGGGGGGGTAAAAAAAAAAAGAAGAAAAAAATAAAAATAGGTGGGAACCCACACACAAGCCGAGTGGAGGTGTCGACCGGGGGCTGCGTGGGGGGATTTTTAGGGTGACGAAGAGGAATCCCGATCCCCGGGGGCCGGACTTTGGAGAAAATTCGGTGCTGCCCATAGTACCGTGAGGAGAACTCGACTCCGGGAAGGAATCAAGTCGTATCGAGCTAGCAAACAGCCAAATCGGACCATAAAACAGAATAGTGTGGCCAAAATCCGTGCTCGGAAGCTATACGACCAGGTGCTGACCAAGTTCGACGGGTGTCTTCTGATGGACGATGAAACCTATGTCAAGGCTGACTTCGGGCAAATCCCAGGTCAAAAATTTTACTTGGCAACGGCTCGGGGGGATGTTTCAGCCAAATTTAAATTTGTTTTTGCCGACAAATTTGCACGAAAATTCATGATTTGGCAGGGCATTTGCAGCTGTGGCAAAAAAAACGAAAGTTTTCGTTACAAATAAGACAATGACGTCGGAACTATACCAAAAAGAGTGTCTCCAAAAACGAATTTTGCCGTTCATTCGATCCCACGACCATCCCGTAATGTTTTGGCCAGATTTGGCAAGCTGTCATTACAGCAAAGTCGTTCAAGAATGGTATGCAGAGAAAGGGGTCCAGGTTGTTCCGAAAAACCTTAACCCACCCAACTGCCCCCAGTTCCGCCCTATTGAGAAATACTGGGCAATCATGAAGAGGAGACTCAAGGCAAAGGGAAAGGTTGTCAAAGACATCAATCAGATGAAGACCTGGTGGAATAAGATAGCTAAAACGATGGACGAAGAAGGTGTGCGCCGCCTAATGAGCCGTGTTACAGGAAAAATTCGAGAATTCCTTCGAAACCGTGACGAATAATTTTATCCGTATTTTTTCTTAAAAGTATGAAGAAAACGCTACATTTGTATGAAAAAAGATCTTGAATTCAATAATAAATAACTGAAATACAGGCAATTGTTTTTGTTCCAATTCTATCTGAAGCAAGCTTTATCTTCCACCGGACAGAACGCGTGATGTTTCGTTAATCAAAAAGCAAGCTGAATCGCTATATGCAATGTCGTTAAGAGGTGGGGTAGTTGGTTGTTAGGTTGATCGTTGTTTCTAAAGGGCGATACGGTCAAAATTTGGTCAATATCAACTTGACGTATTTCTTTCAATTTTGCATTTAAAAAACCTGAACACCCCTCATTTTGAAGGTGTGTGTGTGTAGAATGTTGCTCCTATTTTGATTTTGGAATTCACTCTTCAGTTGTCAAAATGCCGTCCAAGCAAGAAGAGCAGCGTATCAAAATTTTGCTCGCGCATCGCGAAAATCCGAGCTACTCGCACGCAAAGTTGGCAAAATCGCTAAAAGTTGCCAAATCAACCGTTACAAATGTAATTAAAGTGTTTGGGGAACGTTTGTCGACAGCCAGGAAGTCTGGATCGGGGGGAAATCGAAAACCGGAAGCCGCTGAGACGACAAAGAGAGTTGCCGGTAGTTTCAAGCGAAACCCTAACCTATCTCTCCGAGATGCCGCAAATAAGCTGGGTGTATCGTCTACAACCGTGCATCGAGCCAAAAAACGAGCCGGACTATCGACTTACAAGAAGGTAGTGACTCCAAATCGCGATGATAAACAAAAATACGACGGCCAAAGCGCGATCCCGGAGGCTGTACACGACGATGCTGACGAAGTTTGACTGCGTGGTAATGGACGACGAAACCTACGTCAAAGCCGACTACAAGCAGCTTCCGGGACAGGAGTTTTATACGGCAAAAGGAAGGGGAAAGGTAGCAGATATTTTCAAGCACACGAAACTGTCAAAGTTCGCAAAGAAATATCTGGTTTGGCAAGCCATCTGTACCTGTGGCTTGAAAAGCAGCATTTTCATAGCTTCCGGGACTGTCAACCAAGAAATTTACGTGAAAGAGTGTTTGAATAAACGTCTGCTGCCTTTCCTGAAGAAACACGGTTGTTCCGTACTGTTTTGGCCGGATTTGGCATCTTGCCATTACGGTAAAAAGGCCATGGAGTGGTACGCCGCCAACAACGTGCAGGTGGTTCCCAAGGACAAGAACCCTCCCAACACGCCAGAGCTCCGCCCAATTGAGAAATACTGGGCTATTGTCAAGCGGAACCTAAAGAAGACCAAAAAAACTGCTAAGGACGAGCAGCAGTTCAAGGCAAACTGGCTTTCTGCGGCGAAGAAGGTGGACAAGGTGGCTGTACAAAATCTGATGGCAGGGGTCAAGCGTAAGGCCCGGCAATTCGGATTTGGAAAAGCGGAAGCCTAACTGAATATTTTTCCTGAATTTTATACTAATTGAACTTGAAAAAGAAATTTAATTTGATTTTTAAATAAACGATTTCACCGATTTATCACGCGTTTTCCCTTGACCAAATTTTGACCGTATCACCTGCGAACTTTTCAAAGCAAAACTCGAGGGCGCGTTCTGCTCTGAGATATTGACAACAGCGTCAAATTTCATTAGCAGCGAGTAATGTGCCGCTATCTAGTTATCCGTCAAACACCATCAATATTGATGATTCTATGATCCGTTCAGATATTTCTAAAAATGAAATCATCAACATCGGTCGGTCCAGATGGTATCCCTGCAATTATTTTCAAAAAGGGCGTGTGCCGGCGTACTAGCACTCTGTGTTAAGCTTGTTCGAACTCTCTCTAGCAACTGGAACTTTATCCCCCGCTCTGAAATCAGCCTACATGTTTCCAGCTTTCAAAAAAGGCGACAAGCACAAAGCTGACAACTACAGAGGAATATCTGCCTTAAATGTCTGTAGGAAATGCTCTTTGCCATGGTAGTTCTAGACCCAGTCTTCAATCATTGCAAGCAATATATAGCCGATACACAGCACGGGTTCATGCCTAAGCGATCTACGACAACGAACCTTTTGACGTTCACAACATATGCTACAGGATATTATGTGTAAGGGCTTCCAAACGGATACAATTTATACTGACTTATCTTCAGCTTTCGATAAGATCAACCGAATCGAATTGCTTTAGCGAAACGTGAAAGACTGGGCTTTGGAGGCAGCGTTTTACGTTAGCTCCATTCGTACCTAACAGAACGACATCTAAGCGTCAGGATTGATGACTGCATATCTGGTGAATTCCTTGCCACATCCGGCATTCTACAAGGAAGTTATCTTAGACCCTTTGTCTGCTTGCTGTACTTCAACGACATAAATCTTTGTATGGAAGGCCCAAGGTTATCTTTTGCCGATGACTTGAAAATTCATAATCAGGTCAAGTCCATCGAAGACGCATGGTTTCTTCAACACCAACTTGATAGTTTCGCTTCGTGGTGCAACACAAACTGGATGGTGCTGAATCCAACCAAGTTTCAAGGCTGTTTCTTTCATAAGGAAGAAGAAACCGATAATGTTCGACTACCACCTCGAAGGCAGCATTATTAAACGTGAATCCGGCGTCAAGGATCTAGGGGTTTTTCTCGATGCGGGACTTACGTACAAGGAGCATATTACTACATTGTTTCCAAAGCAAACTGCAGTTTGGGATTTATCATGAGAATGGCAAAGGACTTTACGGATGTCTATTGCTTAAAGAAGGGCTCTACTGATCGCTGCACTATGGGGCGGCTCCATACAAAGTGGTGGCCGAAAATATTTTTTGGTTTTTCCGCATTTTTTTATAGTATTCTAGTAAGTTTAGCATAAAATTGGTCATATTTATGTATTTTCATCGTAACCGAAAGGTGTAACTAGTATTTAACCCAGCTATGAGCTATGTATTCCTGAACAATAAACTTGAACGTTTGTTTTTAATTTTAGGGGCAGTTCAAATACAAATCAAAACTAGAATAAGGTTGCTGTACATAAGATTAAATAGGAGAGGTGTAGGTGGCATTATTTTTTTTTTATTATATTATAAAATATTAAAATATTCGTTGTTATTCTATATACATCTTTGAAAAATATTTCAGGATTTGATATTTTTTTTTTTACATTATTTTTTTTGTTGTGCTCTGCTCCCCGCCTGACCTGCTTCATACAGTAAGGAGTTTTTCCCGATCAAGATATTTGGCCTTTAAATCCTTCGTGATCTCCTACTTTTTAATTTCCATCCTGTAGGAAATATGTAATAAACACTCAAAAAATTGCATCCAAGCGTGCAGTGAAGGAATGAAGAACATCTTCGTTCGATACGTATCCTGTTTCAAAATTCTGTAAAGTAAAAGTAAAAGATGCACTTTCACGATTTTTGAGAACATGGCCAATCAAATTCACCATATTTGAGTCGCCGTGTCAATAAGCAATTTTTCTTGTGGCTAAAAGAGCCTTTTCTATAGTGTCAACATTATCGCCGAACATTTCATCGGTTTTCCTTCGCTTACTTCTATCACTAAATTCATCAAATTGTTTTTGTGGACGTCCACGGCCAGTTGACGTAGAAGATGTTTCTGCGATGTACTCTGCAAGTTCCAAATGACCGTCGAGCCAATCCTTATTGTATTTCTCAAATTTTACTCTTGTTTGCGGTGAGCCTTTTGCCACGAATTGTAAAAATGTTGTGCTACGTACCTCAACTTTTAGGCAGTCGTTCTTCTTTGACAAGATCAATATTATATTTTGCCTTGGTATATTCAAATGCTTTTGTTGCATTCACTATTTGAGATTCTTTTGGATCAAAAAAGTAACACGATGCTCCTATGTTCCATATTATCACAAACAATTCTTTTCAGATTTTTTTCCTATTAAATAACTACTGCAGAATATACACGTTGTTAAACAAACCCATGATTTGAAACTATTGTCCTCGTCTTTTAAATTCAAGTAGGTAGTAGGTAGTAGGTAGTATAGAAGATAATAGTTTGTTGGAAAATAAATATATCTGAGTATAGTTGGTAAAAATTGTAAAATGGCACATGAACAGAGAATTTCTCTTCGAATATATAAACAAGGTAATCGTGAAAACATAGAAAACTTTTATTCCAGTTGGGTAGATACAGTTTCTATATGGAATGATAATTTTCGGTCTGTTTTTACCCATTTTTAACAAAATAATTAAGTGTGTAAATTTAAAAAATAAATGAATAAAGCACGGGGGGGTTGGGGGTAGTAATAAAAAAATAAATAAAAAAAATTATTGAAAAGAGCGAGGGGGAGTTATAGGGGGGGCGGGTAGATATAGGAAAAAAAAACATTTTGTGTTAAGTGAAAAGTAGATGTATTAAAAAAATAAATGGTATTTAAAAATGTAAGTCGGGGGTGTTGGGGGGGGTATAAAAAAAATAAATAAAAAAAAGGGAGGCGGGGGGATTACAAGGGAGTGGGGGTTAGTAATTAGGAAAAAAATTGTTGTTTAAATTTGGAAAAGTTTTTGAATTCAGGAGTGTATCGAAAATAAGCTATCCACAAACTTTCTTTCAAATTATATTGAAAACCGATATTTTATTCATACAAAAAATTGATCCTTTATTGTACGAGGGGGTTAAACTTGAACATAATGAAGACCTGATGAAATTTAAGTTATTCCTTCACCGAATTTTCGAACTTTGGATCGAATGCTCTTCATCAAGTTCCGGACAAGTGTTGCACTCGCATTTTTTTGACGCTTGAGCTCAATTTTTTTTTTGAACTCCTGCATGTTCCCAGCTGCCTTACCAGTCTTCTTGAAGACCCTCTTCACGATTGCCCAGTAACGTTCGATGGGTCGAAGCTGAGGGCAATTTGGTGGACTGATATTTTTCTCAACGAAATCTATACCCTTTTCCGCAAGTCAATTGAGAGTGGTTTTGGCATAGTGAGCCGACGCTAAATCCGACCAAAACAGTGGAGGTGTACTATGTTTTTTATATAAAGGCAACAATCTCTTCTGGAGACACTCAGATCGATAGATTTCCGCATTTATAGTTCCGGTAGTATAAAAAATGGTTGACTTCAAACCATAGGAACATATTGCTTGCCATAACAGTAACTTTCGACCGAATTTCTACTCTTGAATCGACCTGTCCGCATCGCTCACATCCTCTCCAACGACGGCAGTAAAGTATTGTGGACCTGGAAGCGGTTTTTGAGCTCCTCCTTTACATAGGTCTCATCGTCCATCAAAACGCATGCATCCGGACGCTGTAAAAGACGCGAATACAATTTCCGGGCCCTTGTTGCTGCTCGCTTCTTCTGTTCTGCACTTTGTTTCTGAGATTTTCTGCTTCTTGTAGGTCTTCAGGTGGTTTCGCCTCTTGGATACGCTGGATCATTCCGACAATCGTTCCTGCTTTTTTGGCCAAATCACGTATTGACATTGATTTGTTCTTCATGATTAGAGAATACAACTTTCTGCTCCAGTTTCGGGTTGGAAGAACCGGGTTTTCTGCCTCTTCCTGGTAGCTCATCCAAAGAATAGTGTTCCTCAAACTTATTTATGATGGTTTTAACACTCGCATGATGAATTCCAAACCGCTTCGCCAATTTTCGCATAGGTAATAAATTCCTTCTCACTTAGCCATGTGTCCAGAACCTTAATTTTCACTTCCTTTCCAATACGCGACATTTTAAAAATCTTCGAACACCATTTCGTCGAACAAACTATGGCGCCAACGGAGCTCTTGTTGGTAAACAACGTGCATTCAATGGAGTGTAATCTGGGTTTGACTTTCACCTGCCTCGCCAAAGAATTAGAACTAAGTTTTTGAATATTCTTACGAACTATCATTAGGACCACATTGTGTCTGTTGATATTAACAAATAAATAAAAATAAATAAATAAATAAACCCTAATTAGTGGAAAACAAATATAATAGATGAGGAGGCCTGGCAAACCGTCTATTTCCTTACAACTTAAGTTCAAACAATTTCACAAAACATCATCAATTCCGAAGA